>JAXQQM020072197.1:0-86012 GCA_034641835.2 Pinus albicaulis
CCAATTGTTGGGAATCACGATTGTCGTTAGACCAAAACCCGTAGGTGTTAGTCAACGATCACATCGCTATAGATAAGGATACACAAGAGGTGGTTAGTCCATGTCGTGAAACACACGGGGAGCATTGGTTGTCGTGTCAACACAAAAGATATTTTCCTCACGGGCGGATGAGCAGTTAATTCAACCAAAGAAACTTATTGAAAACTGTCAGCAGAGTTATTACAAAGATAAGAAAGAATTCTAAAGGTCAACAAACTCTACTAAGAATATCGAACACTTAATACAAACCCATTAATACAAAGGAAATATCTGAAATCTTCTTCATTGAGCCCCTCAAAGGCCGAGAAGCATTAAACTATATTAATTGAGCATATAGATCTTTTCTCTCATCCCACCTCCTCATTTTCGTATAAAATCTTCTTGAGGAGCACATTGTAAAGGGTTGGTTGCTGAACTTTGATATAATACTTGTGCTCGAAACTTTCTACATGTAAATAGTGTTCAGAGGCTCTTGAACCTCTTTTTGTGATAAAATAAGTTAGGCTGAGAAGAGAAGATGATTGCCGAACTGAAACATTGGACTTGAAGAATGTAACTGGATTGACATCAATATACAAGCTGATTCTTGGGATCCTGGTCTATATCACTGGTGAAGTACTTCTTTCTGTGTTATTTTTTTCCTTTCATGTATGCCATTTTGTCCACTTATTCTCTGATAAAGAACAACAAGCATAGAGTTAAGATTTAATGTTTACAGTACCCTTCTCTGACTGACAAACTTTATCTTTATGTTTTCCTCCCAATTGTGTGTTTAAGAATGACTTAAGTTAAGTGTAAACATTATCAAGTAATGTTGGTTTGCCCCTGTCTTGATGTGCAAAGCTTGAAAGGAAGTTCTTCAATGATATTTTCATTAGATTTCCACTGAAGGTTTCCCTAAGAGTATGTTCAAAGCAGGTTAGATTTAAAAGTATCTTACTTGATCTTAGGCTACACTTTGTTTTCTTATCTGTTTTCATCCCTTCTGAAAGTAATTATGTTGATTACTGGATTGTTTATCTGATAAGTTAGCTTCAATACAAGCTTGTCTAAAGAAGTTTATGGTTAGCCCTATCCTTTGATTGGTTTTAAAGAGTTGCTTAAAAGGCTTTTCTTGTTTGGAAAGATTGATAAATCCTAGTTGAAATTATTGTCTTTTTCCACCTTTTCAACACTCTTAATGTTCCATTCCATCATTTATTCTAAAAATATCTTTTGATATAGATGACTTTCCCCTTGGACCACTCTTGAAGTTGTTGCACAATTAAACTCTTTTATGACTCCATAGCCCAATGGACTAAAAACTAGTTTCATATCTATCCTATCAGCCAAATCTTGTTCTGATTGCTTACACCTTCACCCCTTTGAAACTCTTTCATTTTAGGACTTTCCACTCAACTAATAATCATGCTCAACCATCCAAAACAAACAAAAACCCTTGTTCTTAATAACTAGCCTAATATCACACATAAAATCCTTAAAGATAAATCAATATTTGCAGTTATAAGAGAGATCCCTCTCTGAATTCAGGAGGGCTAGATCCTAGAATCCCAAAGTGGTTCAAATGTTCTCCTTGCAGCTTTAGTCCTGCCAATCTGCTGAAATTACGGGGAGCTAACCAGCCAACCTTTGAATTCAAAATTCCTTCAATCAAGTGGTTTTCCACATGGGTAAACTAAAATCAAGTGTCGAGAGAATAGGTTGTTGTTGTTGCAGTTATTATTAAGGGCTAATAATAATCGACATGCATTCTATTCTTAGATTAGCGTTGTATAAATAGACTTCACCCATATTTTCAAAAATGAAACTCATCTAAAGATAGAATTTTCTCAACCATCTAGAATTAGCCTCCTACTAATTTTAGAACATGCTCACCATTCTAAAAATAGACATACACCCAAAAATAGCCTATGTGGGCCCCACCTATTTTAGGTGCTTATTTTTCACTAGGGTCAAGGATGATGTTTCTGGATGCCACTTTCATTGTTTTTTGTTGCAATATTCAACAACAAAGGCAAACTAGAATGAATTTGTCACAATGAATGAGATTGAGAAAGCATAATTTGAAACCTAATGGCCAAAAACTGGTATGGAAAAGAAGAAACTCAGTAGTACACTCCATTGTTTGCACAGGGACAGATGGGAAGCGCTGCCAGTTCGATGGATTGAGATTGAAAGAGAGGACTTAGCTCCACGATTCTCTTCATCCTCCTGGAGAAATGCATGGTCATTATCTGAAGCCTAATTTGGTACCTTTTGTTTATCTCGGGGAAATGCATGGTCATCATTTTGAAGTAAGAGGAAAGATTCATATCACTTGCAAGAAGAAAAAATAGATAGACTGTTGTGATGATTTCCACAAAAGTTATAAAGGTTATACCCATGAATTTAGAGATTTTTCCATAGACTAAACAAATTCAAGGACATGGGGACACTCATGTTCCATTCCCAACCATATTGAAAAATTGTTCCGAGTGTTCGAAATTGAGTTTCGTATGTGTAGAAATGTGGATATCTATATACGTCTTATTAGTGGAGTAAAGATGTTTTCTAGGACCTCATTTCGATATGTAAAACTACTTGAAATTTTTGGTTAAAATATTGGGAAAGAACTTTCGTATGACTTTGTTTCATCGTGACTCAATGAAGTGCTTAATTGTTTTGGTATTTAATCAACTTTATAGAGTGATTCATCAAAAGACCAGTTGTATTTAACCTTTAATGAATTAGAAATTACCCCTAACCTATTCTAAAATGAATCTCACGAAGATGAAATTACCTAGGTTGATTGAAGTTGAGGAAACACCATCAAAACATAAAAACAACATTAAAAATAAATAATTCTAGATAATATATCAATGAAATCAATTTTGAAATCAAATTAACATGTTGCATGTTGTGGAACTATGTAAATAAAATTAAAGAATAAAGCAAATAAGTAACAATACCATATCATCTTATTTTTAAATACACTAAAATACTTTCAACATTTAAAAAAAAACTAAATAGAGATTGATATCCATATTTAAAGAAAGTGTTCATATTCAATGATTTAGTTTTAGTTTTTAAAAATGATCTTCTGCATATTTTTAATGATTAATGATGGGAGATCTTTGCTAGAGGGATGTTTCCATCTAGTGTTAGTGTTAAATGACGGGTCCCTTGCCTTCCTATTGGCACAAAGGTCAGCACATGGTTTGAAACTAAAATTTCTTTCGAGATCTCGCTCTCTAAATGGATTCGCTATAGAAACTGGTGGCCAGGGCTCTCTGCATCATCTGATATATCTTAGGTACGGTAAAATTGGAATCCTCGTCCAAATTAAGTTTAGTCTAGATTTTTCTTCGAAAAATGCTGTGAAATGGAGGTTTTAGTGAGAAAATCTGTGCAAATGGGAGTTTTGCGAGAAAATCACATGTAGCATTTGAGGGTACAGTGTCAAATCAATAGCCTTATATCAGCACAGAGCTTTTAAGGGTAGCCAGTGGGAGAAATTTTGTAGACATGACTCCATAGCCTTCGAGCAGTGGAAAGGCTATATGTGTCACAGATTTTTTCGGCACACAGCCATTGACTATTGATTCTATGTATGCCAAATATTCATCACATTCTCCTGGTCCTTTTATGAGGAAAAACGAGAGTCCAGTTTCTGTGCTAGAAACAACAAAGGGCAAAAGGTACCTATGGAACATGTAACTGCTTGGTTGGCATGAACTCTTTAGCTACAAGCAATGGAAAAGTGGATAATGTAAGAGAGTTAAGTTTTACACTAGAGAAATCCTCTTGGAGTGTAGACAAGGAAGACTTCACATCAAAGAGTTGACATTTAAATAAGGCCACAGGAGCAAGCGTAGCAAGTCTTGTAACATGCATTTCTGTTAACACCAAAACATGAAGAGAATCCCTTGTTTGTGAAAATGGCATTGCACATGAGATTTATTTATTTTACAGGCTTGCTTTCAACCCTCAAGGTGTAACAGAAGGTGTTGTTGGCAAAGGTTTTCTTCCTTCTATCTTGGAGAGGTCAGAGAAGCCATCCAACTAAAAACCGAATGGCTGACAGAGAGAACACGTGTTTCACAAGGTTTGTACTGGCAGTGATCCATGAGATCAAGGCTTCATTGTCAGAAATAATAAAGGAAATTTGTCGAAGCAGGAGTTACAAAAAAGTGGCTTATCTGCAGATGATGGAATACATTTGATAGATATCTTGGAAGGGCTTGTAAGTATGGATGAGAATGGTTTTTTCTCTAATCCGCATGAAGATTCCTTTGGGCCAGATCATTTGAAGACACCTAGAAAACCAATCTTATTGTATTATATGTGTCATAAGATCCATTCTAAGGACTACAGGACATGGAGATCAATTTTGGATGACTTTGAGGACATCTGCCACTGTGGGATGAATTAAAAAGAGAGAGGCTCTAGCATATGGAATGTTGCACATACTTTATTATATCGGGGTATAAAATATCTTGAATAGTTTGCAGATAGAGTAGAAATGTGTTTTGGTCTCCCAAATGAAACTAATGAGGGTAAAAGAACTTGTTATCTTGAAACTTTTAGCAATGGCCATCATAAACTAGGAAATATGATTTATCAAGATGCAAAGTGTTGTTTCTTACCAAAGTTGTGTTACCTGTGAAATATAATAATCTGCCCGATTAGAAGCCTGTCACCAGTGCTCTCCCTGAAAATGAATGCCTCCAATATGTTTGTGGTTCTACTTTTCCATGCACACAAAATATGGTCTATGTTGAAGAACTGGAGGAGAACAGATCAAACACTAAGACTATATTGGATAATATTTCTGAGGGTAATCTACAATTCAAACAAATGAGTCAATGGTGGAAATTTCAAAATGCACTAGAGATGAAATCATATTCAATCCTGTTGGGCAGGTCACTGAGTGTTCAAGTTCATTTGGAGACACAGAACTTGATAGTGATAATGATGGTCCATGGAATGTGTGATGCTGTTGAAGTAGAATCAGAGTTGCGTAATGGCAATGGAGCTGCAAATTCTGCAGCAGCTGATGCAAGTTTATTAATGAAGTGGAAGAATGCATTGACACTTTGAGTGGAAAGATTATTGAAACCATATTGAATGGTAGTGCCAATGGCTTGAATTGCATATTAGAGAACTTTTATGTGGAGCTTCCAAATACCGAAGTGGAGAGGGAGGAACAAATGGCTGCAGAGGCAGCAACTTTTGAAGCCGCTAAAGCTAACAATAAAATAAAGAGAGGAATATGTGAAGAAACTGGAAAGAGAGAAAGAGAGATTAGAGAGCATATTGGCTAAGTGTGAAGAACAAGAAGCTAGAGAGGTTAGTTCTCTTTAATTATCTTCTATTTATCATTATTCAATTTTCTTTGTTTGCATGGTTGAAGCCAATTTAATTAAGGCTTGTCAGTAGTTTGCAATGGCACATCAAATTGGTAACAATATCGAGACAAAAGATTAGAATGGTTTATATTTACCAGAGATCCCTTCAATCTTAACCAAAGATTCCTTCATATAGGGAATAGTGTTAGGTTGATTTCTGAGAAACCAAGACTGGATCTTGGTGATGATATTAATGGGATTCTCATAGCTCCACCCAGTAGCATAACTTTCTACAGACATACTGATTTATAACTATCCATATTGGCAGCAGAGATCTTACTAGTACTTAGCAATCCTCTGCTTTATAGCTTGTTGAAGAAAGTATTTGACATTCTTACTCCCTCTTTCTTAGGGAGACCAAAATCCTAATCTTGTATTTTTAGAGTGAAAAGTGTTTATCTGGTAGCCTACTCATCATGAGATCCATCCACTTTGTAGATAATTATTTGATGCAATCAAACATGTAATAATTTAGGTGCTTCTCTTCCATAAATAGGAATGTCGTTGTTGGGAAGGTTTATCAGGATCTTTGAGACTCAATATGTAATCATTAGTCTCTTATTAATTTTCTTCAAATTCGAGGGATTCAGCGCATGAAGTGTTAGTATGAATCTTTTGTCGAAGTGTACGAAAAAAGACCACTTTAGCTATGCATAACTTATAGCCCTAACATCAAATATGGCTGCCAATATCTTCAGATCTGCAGTTAGTTGATCAAGACAAATGCTGCACAAATCCAGATCTATGCATAAAAAGACATTAAGCAGTGAAAATAAGGTTTTGCTCCATACATCCAATAGACAAGACAAGAACAATATTTTTGAAAGAATTTTATATTAAGGGCACCTGGGAGGAAAACAAGAAAGGTGTTTCCAATTCTCCTCAATGGGATGGGTTCTTGAAAGTCCTCATCACTTCAGATCTAGAATTTCTCTCTCTTGTTGGTGTAGAAAACCCAGACAAACATAGAACTCAAAGGGAGCTCACAAAGTGAAATAATGGAAAATTTGACAATGATAATGGCTCAAAGTCAGACCAAGAGCATAGATACAGAGTGATCTAATAGGCAAAAAAAAGTGACAAATGAATGGGAAAACCCTTCTATTTATAACAAAATATTAGGTCATTCTAGATCTTGGTGCATAATTAAAATAATATTAACCAAATCTAGATCCACCTTTTATGGAATATTTTATTATATTTGTTGGAGGGAAAAGGCATTTGACTTGGGTCAAATCCCTTTATTTGTAAATAATAAATAAATAAATGATTTATTTATTATTTTAAGGAAGTAGTTGAATGATAATTAAATAAATAATGATTTATTTAATTATTTATAAATGATTTAGTCATATTTAACAAGGAATATTATTTAAATAAGATTTAAATAATTATTCCTATAAAATAATAAGATAAATAAGGATTTATCTAATTAATTTCCTTGTTTTGGGTTAAATATGACCAGGAATAATAATTAAATTATTTTTTAATTAATTATTCCATGAGGAAAATCAAACAAATATAGATTTGTTTAATATTTCCCTTTGGGGTTTCCTGTTTAGACCATAAACAACCTAATAAATATGTTTTATTAAGTTATTTTACATAGTGAAAGCAATTTTACTTAGGGTAAAATTGGTCTTACATGGTGTACTTGGGTCCATCTAATGATAATAGGTTAGATGACCAAAAAATGTTGTAACAACACGGGATGATCCTTTGAGGTGAGAAATCAGAGGGGTTTTCCATGATCTTCTCGCGTTGTCTATATTTGGTTAGCTGCTTCTGTATTTGATCATACCTATTTTTCGTGTTGGCCTTGAAAAAAAAAAACTCCCTCTGGAGAGGACCATATTCTGCATCTTAGATTATGGCTCCTATTAAATATATCAAATTTGACTGCAATTGTACCAAGTGCCAAGATATCCATTCTAACAAAGATTCTATAGCTCCCTCTGAGGTCTTACCTTAGATGGATATTCAGTTCTGCTCCTCATCTATGAGATATTAATATGCTGAGTTGATGGTACCTCAATATTACAGGTACCCCCAACTGCATGAAGATTCCAGAAGACTTAATCTGAGATTTTCCTTGTGATGATCTGCTTCATGTCTGATTAAGCTAAGATGACTAGCCTTTATTAGAACTATTCCACTTATCTCCTGTCATATCAAAGAGGACCTTTGTTACTAGACTTGAATCAAGTTGACCTTCCACCAGACTGCTACAACAATGGAGAAATTTTGAACATAATGGGACTGCTGCTAGGTAGAGCCCAATGTTGTTATTGTTAAACAAGACTTCTGCAGGGATTAATCCTTTAAGGCTTTAACTGCTAAAAGCTTGCTTCAACTGAAAACTTTACTGTAGAATATTTGATTTTATCAAAAATCTTGAGTAGTTGACTGCTGGATCGATCTTGGTGACTACCCTTATGTCTGCTATACCTCTGGTTTGATCAAACCCTTCCTTAATTAGGTGGAATACAATGAGATATACTAACAAACCTTCTGGAGTAAATACTGAATATAGTTCAGTTCACACCAAAATAGCTGAGAGAGATACTACTGTTCCTATCAACGATGTCAATACTTTTGTCAAACATAAGATGTCTTATAGTAATTATGATTTCACTGGAAATGCGTTTTCAAAATATATCTAGAAAAAAGGATATAGGATAAGAATGTCAAAGAATATATATTCATGATGCCATATATCCAAAATACCATAAAAGGTTATGCAAGCATATGCAGTCCTGCACCTATTCATCATGCCAATATTACATGATGTTGTGCCAGTCTTTCAGTTACACTAATTTTTGTAAAGCCATCCACACTTGAGTTGCATATGATAACTAACGAGCATACTGTGAATTGAGGATGTACCAGAAATTGCCATACAAATGTCTGAACCAAGATATAGGGAGAAATTTTCGATGATAGTTGCAGGTTGTAGATGCGATGCATCTACAGAGTAGTCTTAATACAAGAATTGGATTTACTGCAGATGATTTGAGGCTAGAACCAAGATATAGGGAGAAATTTTCAATGATAGTTGTAGGTTATAGATATGATGCATCTACACAGTAGTATTAAATTCTTAATAAAATACTTGGATTTACTACAAATGATTTGAGGCAAGAATAATGGCCTATCAGGTTTCGTTGTTTTGAAAGAAGAACTAGAAAATTTTGTTTGTCTCAGACAATTTCAACAAGAGACAACTTGATGCATTGAATAATCACCTGAATATTCTGTTTGTAATGTTAATTGGGCTCGGAAGGATACATACGTACTTTTTTGTCTTTGCTAAGTCAACCTATCTCTTCAAGCGTTACAGTGTGTTGGTGTCACAGGATGAACAAAATTAACCTTTTTCACATAAATTATCAACTGAGGCGTAAATTGTTCAAGACTAATGACAAAGTATGTCTGGAATCTGGCTTTATGATCAGTTTTAGATCATAAGGTTTAAATCTATAACACACATGTAGTTAACAATAGAGCCATTTTGCCAAATAAAAGGCATCCACAGCAATTAACGCGACTGTAACAGCAAATAAAGAATCAAACCAAACACAACACTGCAAAGAAAAGAAGGAAGAACGCAGCACTTGATCATAAGAGTGGGCCCAACTCTTTGATTAGGGCTGTGGAAACTAAAGAATTATAGGAGAAACAACAAGATGTTGTACATTCAATTAATGATAAAAAGATTGATTACAAAGTTTGTATGTCCAAGGGCTTCCCTTGATTCACAGCCCGTAGGCCTCTTTATACAATTGTCTTGAAACCCCCGATTCCTCTCAACGACTCCATTGTTACAAAAATACATCTTGTTACAATGGCAACCGGGTTGCCCAGCAAGAAATCATAAGAAGGCCTAAGATAGTGCTGATATACCCATGGCTATCATACTGTAGCAGCAAATAAGGAAGACGTTGGAGATGATGGGTTGTGCCTTGACTCGCGACCGCAACGCTCCTATTGTAGCCAGATCTGAAGAAATATTGGAGTTAATATGTAGAAAGGTAAAACCTCCATGACAATACATCATTAATCAAATATCCCATAAAATATAGGAAGAAGGGTTTTACCTCATGCTTTTAAGATTAATAATGGCACAAAGAGATAGAAAGATAGGGTAAAATGGGAGAAGAAAGTATAAAAATCCGGTACCCAACATCTCCCCCAACTGATCTATCTGCATGTCCTCATGCAGCTCATCATCTCCTCAGATCCAGATTGTACTAACTGTGATCGGCATGAAGCTATGTGAGGTCATATTCTGTAGCCATTTCTATTCCTGGTGGCTTGTATCCTTCTATCAAAACAACGTCCTTCCACCAGTTTAGTTCAACGTTATACACAGGAGTATACTACGTAACTGGCAACCATAAAAGGGGAAATTGAAATCTTAATCCCATCCATCTAACCCCACAAGTATGAATTCATGCCACATAATGTGGAATTCTCTCTAAGGCACATGCAAATCTAGGTGCCCCAAATGGTTCTCTTTCCCTAACGGTTGAGGAGCACAACATCCATCTTTTCTGACAACTGTCCAGTGCTTCCTTGCGAAATGTTGTAATCTAGATTACACATAGGTCAGCACACCATTTCTGGGTTGCCAACGCATGTCCTTACGACCCTCAATCTGCAGAGATGTATAATGCTTGTTATAAATGGTTGAGGATGGATTATGCTCTCTTCTCATCATCAATGGCCTGCTGGCTTGATTTTCTTCCAATGTTTCCTAGGCCTTTCTCCATTTAATCTGATTGATGGTATAGGAAGTGAATGATATTAAATGGATTTCTCCCACGAATGGCACAGGGTTAAAGGATTGATCATGCCTTAAGTAATACCCATGCATATAGAGCTCACACATCAAATGTTGTACGATAATGTCATGAATGTTCAAAATACGGAGAAATTGAATGGGGTCTTCAATTTCATACCAAATCTCCTTATATATACTTTCAAGACAAAAGAAAAGAAATTTTTCATGAAGGAATAAAGCATATCTATGTGCAGGAGGTCTGCAGGCCATTACCTGTTGTGCTAGGGAGAACATCTTCTCCTTATATGTCTTTAGCAACTGGAATTTTTCTTCTAACTCTTCTATCCTAGCCTTCTATTTGGCCTGCTTCAACCATGCCTTGTATAACTGATCCATGTACCCTGTGACGAATCCAGCAGCGTGTTCTCTAACCCTAGCTATTTCTTTCTTGTGGTTGCTCCCTGTAGACTACCACTTTTGAATTTCAGCGGCCAATACAAATTCTCGACCTTCAAACAACTCTTCGATTGGGCCAGTCTAGGTAGCTGCAATGGAGACTTCAATCTTCGGCTTTATTGCCCTCCATTTGTAAATTTTTAACTTCCTTTTTAAACGTGAAACTTGCTTCTTCAAATCCCGAACCTCCCTTTTCAGTCTCACGGTTTCACTGAACTGCGGCTGATACCTCTTTTTGAGAGGTAACCTTCTTTTCTCACATTTTTTGACCCATTCTTGTTTCACGATGAATTCAGTTTCTGGGCCTATGATAGGCTCAGAAGGCGGTGGAATGCTGTCGGCATCCTCTACAGATTCTTTTGTCAAGCCCTTCTAGCTAGGCCCCCTATCCACAGGGGCTTCTTCTTCTACATTTCTTCTGGGAACTCCTGCTATTTGGTCAACAATTTCATTTATCCCCTTGTGTTTTGATGTTTCTATAGGAACTTTGTATTCCTTGTGAACCTCTAAGTGTTCTGGTTTAGTAGTGTCTGGGCCAATCTTGGTCGTGTTAACAAATTTTAGTACCGAGGGAACAACCACTTCTTCCATTAACCGTTTGGACGAGTGAAATCCCCTCGCACCTCTAGGCATCAGGGAATGGAACGGAGTATAGGCACAGACCCATCATCTTCATTTCCGGTTTGGACTGAGACTTCATGCATTACCACCTCAACCAGAATCGATACTAGTTCTTGTGGAGCATCATTGATTCTATGGCTCAATTCCCTTCTTTCCTCTTGCCCTTTTCTTACCATTTCTTCTTCACGGGTTGATATTAGTTCTTGTGGAACAATATCGACCTCCTAGTTCATTCCTTCTTTACCATACTTTCCTCAGGACTCGCCTTTGTTTCCACAGTTGGTACCGATTCTTGAGGTCCAGCGTTGATTTCGCGGGCTGACTCCTCCTATTCTAGCCGAATTGGGGGTGGTTCTTGTGTAACACCCCCACCTGTATCAACATCCATATCTTTCAAGGCAGGTGATGCTTTTTCTTGCAAAACAACATCACTTTCCATTCCTCTGTCCACAATTCCATTCCTTTGTTCTTCATTGACAAAGGTTGATGACTGTATAATAGTATCAATTTCCTGCACGATGTCCATAATTCCTTCCTTTGTGGGTTCTTCAAGTGAGGCTAGTTCTTGTGTGACAGCCTCGTCTGTGTCGCCAACTACTCCCTCCATACTCATCTCTTATTCCTTGGGTTCCTCCTGATCAATTTTAGTTTCCATTTCCTCGGGTTCCTCTTTATCAATTTCTTTTGAATATTCTTCTTCCACCTGACCAGCCGGAGAGGTTGGTTCTTCTTCTATAGCAGCAATCATAGCTGCTACCACTTCTTCTGAGGATCCGCAGAGTTCCACCCAGGAAACCTGTAGCCTACCTATTGCATGCACGACTAATAATCACACCAATATGTGGTTAGAAAGTACTACCATCATCTGACGAGAGCGCCGAGAAGACTGTGCCATATGCTGCAGTTGTTTCAATAGGAAGAATGGCATATTTAGGGCATGCACCTAATTATGTGGAAATCAGAGGTGTGTTATAATTTTAAAGTGATACTTGAACAGAGATGAATTCTGACCCTCGCAGGTAATGTATTTTATTACGAAACCTGCAACTTCGTTCCAAGGATATGGCATAGTTCTGCGCTTGTATCCTCTACCCAATTGAACGATACTTTCTCCTGCCTGCAAGAACAATTCAGGAAATTCCGGGAGAGAAAATTTCCAAGCAAACCATCGTTGCCCCTGTTGTCTCAGCCTGCTACCCTCTGCAATTACCTCTTCTGTGATAGGAACTTCCAGACCTCTAACTCGAGAATAATTCTCCTCTAAATTGAGTGTGAATTCCATTGTGATACCTCCATCAAATCCCTACAATCTGTAAAAGTAGATATCCCACCCTGTGTCAACAAAGACTTGCCAAACCTCTGGATTGTTGCGAACTGAAACTGTGTTTTCAGGCCCATGCCGCACAGCCAGCCCACCCATACTGTGGAGACTTGTAGTAGCACTTCTTGTAGCAACAGACTGTTAGGCAAGGTGGTGGGTACCAAATTTGGAGGAACAACATAGTGAAAATAGAAAGGTGGTAATGATAAATACGGTTGGTAACTCTCGAAAACTGGGAAAAATCATGAAAGAGTATGATAAGTGTGGTAAAATATAAATAATAATTATTCGTATAGGGTGGACGAGACATCTTATGAATCCCAATATGATTTGAATGATGATACCACATATTGATGGGAATCATAAGGTGTACCATGAGCGGAATGTCATAATTAACTTATGAGAAAATTATTACATCGTCCTTAGCATGGCAACACCCCCCCAACTTAATTTTTGTCATCCGCGGCATTAAAATCTTCACATGGGATATTTAATTAAATCAGTAAAATTCACATGGAGGCATACCTGACGACCTACCTGGATGATGTGAGAATTGGTAGGATGACAGCGCAGTAATGATGTGGATCGTGTAACAGCATCGGTGTAACAACATCCGATGTGATAGCAGTGGAGTAACAACATCTGGTGTAACAGCATCAGAGTAACAACATCAATGTAACAACATCAATGTAACAGCATCAGTGTAACAGCATCAGTGTAACAACATCGGAGTAACAACATCCGATGTAACAACATGAAAGTAACAACATCGGTGTAACAACATCAGAGTAATAGCATCGGAGTAACAGCATCCGGTGTAATAGAATCGGAGTAGCAGCAACCGAGTAACAACAACATGAGTAGTAGCAACCAAGTAACAGTATCATGAGAAGCAACAACTGAGAAACAACAATGCGAGTAACAGCATCCGGCGTAGCACCATTGATCAAGGAGTAACAACATCTAGTAATGACACTTGGTGTAACAGCATCATGAGTAGCAGCAACCGAGTTACAGCAACATGAGTATCAGCCACTGAGGAATAGCACCATGAGAAGCAGCAATCGATTAACAACACCATGAGTAGCAGCAACAAGAAAATTCGTTGATTTTCACTCCTTAGTCGTAGCTCCTGCAAAAAGACAAGAAAATAGAACATAATTCTTTATATATATATATATATATATATATATATATATATATATATATATATATATTACAACTGAGGTGCAGAGGAAGGATTCTCTGCACTAATAACCTTCAAACCAGATTTCTCAGAGAGTTGTTTAATAAAAGCATCCTTAGAGGCCAGTCGGCAGTATAGTCTCAGGAAATGTCCATTGACTATAAAGGAAGTACGTGTATCATCAATTGTGACTAGCCTAACTGTTCCATTATCAAATACAACATCCATCTCATAAGGTCCCATCAAATGAGTGCAAAGCTTTCCCTTAAAATCCTTAAAACGAGAGTCATAAATTAGTGCCCAAACTCCACTTTGAAACACCTTATTTTTAATAAACTTATTGTGTCATTTTGTTCTCTGCTGCTGGATAGCGGTAGTTCACTGGAAATCCATTGAACATATTTCATCAAGTTCATTAAGTTGAGCCAATCGATGTTTCTGGGCATCTGATAGATCTAAACCAACTTCTAGACTGTTCTGAGCGTGCTTATTTCAAATCCTATTGGAAACAACGAGGATTTCCCATAAACCAAATCGAACGGTGAAAACCTGGTTGTATTCTGCCATGTTTTTCTGTGCACCCAAAGAGCCTCTGGAAGCTTCTAAGCCCAATCCCGACGATGGTATGCCACAGTTTTTGTCAAAATGTTTTCTAATCTCTTGTTTGTGCTTTCTACTTGTCCATTCGCCTAGGGATGGTATGGAGATGTCACTCTGTGCTTAACCCCATATTTTTGCATGAGCTTTGCTATCTTGTGTGATGTGAATTATGCTCCTCCATCTAAAACAACCTCCCTTTGAGTACCGTAACGAGCAAAAATTTCTTCAAATAGAAAATCCGAGACTACCTGCTCTGTTTCTTTCACAACAGCTTTGCCTTCCACCCACTTAGTCATGTAATCAGTACTGACCAAGATGTGGACTTTCTGCTAGGAGGGTGGGTTAAAGGGTCCAACGAAGTCAATAATCCATTTCTCAAAAGGCTTGAGAACTACCTGTGCCTGCAAAGTCATTTCATCAACTTTACCAGGCTACCCCATACGTTGGCAACTATCACACCTCCTAACATAATTCTGAGCACCACGAAAAATGGAAGGCTGACAATATCCCATTTGTAGCACCTTATGGCCTATTCTTTTGTCTTAAAAATGCCCTCCACAAGGGCCATCATGGGCAGCTTTCAATACTTCATAAATATCATCTTCAGGCATACAGCGTTGGATCTGCTTATCTACTCCTATATGAAAAAGGTACCCTGCCATCCAAGAATATCGGGCACTATGATGAATAATCTTTCGTTGTTCCCTACATGAAAAATGAGGAGGCAATTTTCCTGTAGCAAGATAGTTAGTAATATCTGCATACCACGGAGGTTTAGTAGAAACTGTAAAAATATTTTCATTGGGAAAAATGTCTTTTATTGGTGTGCATTCATCATTGTTATCCATTCTAGATAGGAAATCAGATACTACATTATCTTTTCCTGGCTTATCTACTATTGTAATATCAAATTCTTGAAGAAATAGTAACCATATCGTAATACGACCAGGAGTAATAGATTTATTCATCAAATACCTTATTGTTGCGTGATCAGTACGGACAATAGTAGAGTACCCGGTGATGTAGTGTCAGAACTTATTGATAGCATAAATGACAGCTAAGAATTCTTTTTTCTGTCACCGTATAGTTTAGTTCAGCAGGAATTAAATTCTTGTTGACGTAATAAATTGCATACGGTGTTTTTTCTACTTGTTGTTCTAAAACAACCCCTACTGCTATCTAAGAAGCATCAGTATGCATGTGAAATGGTAATGCCCAATCAGGTCCTCGAAGGATTGGGGCCGTGCACACCAGCCCCTTAATTTTCATGAAGGTTGTCTCACAATCTTCAGTCCACAAAAATTATGCATCTTTTGTTAGCAATTGAAATAGTGGGTGTGCTATTTTAGAAAAAATTTCTATAAAGCGTCTGTAATAGCCAGCACAACCAATAAAGCTATGTACCTGTGTGGGTGTTTTGGGTATCGGGAAATGTAATATTACCTCTACTTTAGCCAGATCAACTTTAATTCCAACGGCTGAGAGAAAATGTCCCAATACTACTCCTTCTTCCCTCATCATATGGAATTTTACTGTACTCAATGATACATGGGTTTGTTTACATCTTTTGAGTACCTTCTCCAAATTTTCCAATCCTTCCTTAGATGAGTTCCCATATGGAGTAAAATCATCCATATAGATTTCGATGCTATCATCGACCAAATCAGAAAAAAAAAATCCCAAGATTGCCCTCTGGAAGGTAGTAGGAGCATTACACAGGCCAAATGGAAGGACCCTATATGCAAAGGTTCCCCACGGGCATGTGAAAGTTGTCTTGTCCTGGTCTTCTAGGGCTATCTGGATCTAGTTATATCCACTAAATCCATCTAGGAAGGAAAAGAACTTCTTTCTAGCCAAGGTGTCCAGGACTTGGTCAATGAATGGAAAAGGAAAATGGTCTTTTTGTGTTGCCTTATTTAGTTCCCTGTAATCTACACAGATCCGCCATTTACCATTCTTTTTGGGAACGATAACTAATGGGAATACCCATTGGCTATCTAAGATGGGATAAATGAATCCTACATCCAAAAAATTTTGTAATTCTTCTTTAACAATGTTTTTGAGAGAAGGATTCATCCTCCATTGAGGTTGTCTTACAGGGCAGAAATCGTCCTTAATGTAAATATGATGAGTGCATAGGCTGGCAAGGATACCCTTCATGTCGGTATAATCCCAAGAAAAATTTTCCTGATGATCTTGAAGGACTTTCAAAATATGTTGGGTCTGAGATTCAGATAGGTTTAGGTTGATATTAAGTGTTTTCCCTAGTTCAATCTCGATTGGAGTACTATCCTAGAATGGGGTTATAGGAATGTCCTCAATGTCATCTTCTAATTCAATGTTTTCTTATGTCTCACAACTCATAGAAAATTCTAGAATATGTCGAGTTCGATTGCGAACAAAACTGGAATCATTAATGAAGGCATTAATGGCATCATCTTCAGTTTCTGTTTTAAATTGAAGGGTCTGGCCAATAGTGAGAACTGGTCTAACATCTTCATTTTCAGGTTCAGGCTCTTCTACAGGTAGAGGTTTCTGACTGGGTAATGATTTTTCAGATGGGATTGGTTCCGCAGGAGAATAGAGCTTGAGATTCTTCGTAACTATCCCATTTGATATGATCATGTGTCCAAACCAGCATCCTATGTAGGCATATTCAGTTGCCAACCAGGGTCTTCCTAGGATCAATGGGTGGCCACCTACTGAAGATCGAGTCTGCAATATAAGGTGGTCCACAGGGTAATGCTATGAGTCTACTGAAATGATTACATCCTATAATTTCCCTACTGGTTTAATTGTGGATCTGTCTCCAAGTTCCATGATAGTAGGGGTTGGTTTAATGTTTCCAAGTCCTAATGTGTTCATTTTTTCAGCAGTGATAATGTTAATGGCCACTCCAAAATCCACCAGTACATTTGGGATTTTAATGCCATTAATTTGTACTGTTAGAATCGAGTTCCCAGGGTCTCCGTATTTTACAGGAATGATATTTCCTAACATGATATCAGATAGTCTGCCCATTACATGAATAGTTAATGGATCCTTAGGTTTCCTCCCTGGTTTCTTTGAGCAGTATTCTTTCAGAGATTTTGCATAAATAGGTACATCCCTCATAGCTTATAAAAGGGGTATTTTAACAAAAATATTCTGTAGTTCCCCTAGGAAGTCAAATTCTGCTTGAGGGTTTGGTTTTCTCAAGGTCAATCTTTCGGGATATGGGGGAGATATTAAATGAAATTGATTGGGAACAACTTGGGGAGGTGTCTTATTTATTACGCTTTGATATGAATTCTCCCTCACTGTTCTTTGTTCTGGTTTTGTATCTTCACCATCAAATTATTCTATAATAATGGGTGAAGTAGGTGCATTTACTACCTGGCCAAACCGTAGATTTATCTCATTGAGCCCTGCGGTAGAAATGTTGTAGGATGGAAGGTTCAGAGTGTCTATTTGTTGAACCCCTTTATTATTCATATTTGGGTTGGGCTGGATAGGAAGCTGGGGTCTAATGGCTTGGTTTCCTGGGGGCACTTTGGAAGGCAACTGAAGTTTTTGTTGATGCATAGGCTGAGGAAAGTGTCTAGTGGGAGGGGTTCCATGCTAAGTCTGATTCCATGAAGGATTCAGACTAGCTTGAGGAACCCATTGTTTCCAAGGGGGATACTGATATTGAGGCCACATGGCTGAAAATGGTGCATATTGGGGACCCATACTAAAATTATGAAAGTACTGGGATGGGTCCTGAAACATACCTGGATTCACCGCCAGTGGTCAAGGTTGCCATGGCTTCTTCTGCCCCATAAAGTATAGCTGGTCCACCGTGCTTTCCTCGCTTGCTCCTTGGAAAACCACTTTTAGCTCGGGCAAGGAAGTACATACACTGGTTGTGTGAGTCTGTTCACAGATCGCACAGGCTTCCACCGTGTTCAATGGGAATTCCTTCAAACGGTGTTTCTTTCTGCACTGAGGGCAGAATATGGCCATGGTTTTTTCCAACTCCATCTGCTTCTGTTTTTCCTGTAGAGTGTCCATTTGGGCTGATAGCGTGCTCAGGATATCGGTCCTTAGATTATCCATTATATTTCCAGTCTATGCCTTTGTGCCCCCTCCACCAGAGGTCTTCGATGACTGAATACCTTTTCCACTTCTTCTAGACCCCCGCGACATTTGATACAATAATCACAGATATTTTCGAAGTTTTCTTTCGAAATATCCCCTTTTCCCACTATATTTAGAATTTGCAGAGAGTCTTCCTTGAGTGCTCTGAGAAGAGTGCTCTTTAGAATGTCCTTATCCAAGTCACTATGTCCAGACCTCTGTAATATGTATTTAAATCATTCTACACAGTCCTCCATATTTTCATCCTCCTTCTGTGAAAATTTGAATATTTCCTCCTTAATGTCATGGGACTTACAGTAATATTGGTACTTTTCCAAGAAATATTTTTTAATTTCTTCCCATGAGGTAATCATGCTTCCCCCTAAACCCATGAACCATCTCAGGGTTGTCCCTTTTAAGGTAGAAGGAAATATTTTTAATTTCTGAGCATCATTCATATATTCATATCCTCAACAAACAATATCAAATTCGAAGAGGAACGTACCAAGGTCTTCAAAAGAGAGCCCATGAAAACTAGGCAAGGTTGTTAAAGGGATGGGTCTCATTGGTGCATCACCTGTAACATTTTCAATGGGAAAATCAATAGAGGAACTTACAGGTGCCATAAATATCCTCCAATACTCACTTGGAATTTTGACTAGTTCTGCAGCTGGTATCTGGAGTGATTCAACCGAATATGGTTGCACCGTACTCCCCTGGTCCCTTGGTGAATCAAAGTCCTTAAAAAGTTCCTTTACTGGATCAGAATCACTTAACTCAGCAACGGGAATTTTTACAGCGCTGCCTTGGTCTCTTGGGGACGAAAACCCTTTTTGAGGTTCTTCTTCCCAGTTAGAGTTGCTCAATTATTCTGATCCCTTACTTGCCACTTCTTCCACTTCTATTGTAGAAAGACCACCTTTTGGTACCATGTATGGCACTGGTTGTTCCACAGACTACCCTTCGGACTTCGTCTGAACCCTAACCCTAACAACAGCATGGGATGATGCCTCAAATCTATATTTTTCAATAATTTCCTGAAAATATGTCTTCCTTCCTAGATCCCTCCCTTTCTTTGAGGATCTTCCTCTGCCCCTCTTGTTCGGATATTTTTTCATACAAATTGTGGAGAGGGTTCATCAAAGAAAATCAATCAATCACTCAGGACCTGAAGTAGGGCAGATAACTTCCTCCCCAAGACGAGAGAAAATATTCACAGAAAATGAAACAAAAGGAAAAGGAAAAAATATCGAAGTTCAGGACCTAGAGCAGAGTAATAACATACCCTCCCAAGGACGAGAAATTGGCCCCTAGAAGGAAAAAACAGGAAATAAAAACAAAAAAACTGGACTATGCCTAGG
Organism: Pinus albicaulis; assembly: GCA_034641835.2. Classification (NCBI taxonomy): domain Eukaryota; kingdom Viridiplantae; phylum Streptophyta; class Pinopsida; order Pinales; family Pinaceae; genus Pinus; species Pinus albicaulis. The sequence goes on from JAXQQM020072197.1 coordinate 19,853, forward strand.
AATTAGGGCAAGGTTTTACAAAACACCTTCCCCAAGACGAGGGTTTAATTCTACAGAAAAATAATAATAAAAGAAACAGGAAAGAAAGAAAGAAAAAAGAAAACACAAGGAACTTACGCTCAAGACTTGAATCTGGGCAATAGATTCCCACCTCAAGATGAGAGATCGACTCTAAGATCTATTGCAGCTCTTGTTCTTGCACCTGTTAGCCTTCCCCAGCAACGGCGCCAAAATTTTGGTGTCTGGATATGAACATAATTCAACCCTTTTTCCACATAAATTATCAACCAAAGGGCATTAGTTATTTCAAGACTAACGGCAAAGTATATGCAGATACAAGCACATGGTCTGCTATAGATCACAGGTTTAATCTATAACACACATACCACTGTAACAGCAATGAAATCAACTGCAGAAATAAAATGCATCCACAGCAATTAACGCGACTGTAACAGCAAATAAAAAATCAGACCAAACACAACACTGCAAAGAAAAGAAGGAAGAATGCAGCACCTGATCACAAGAGTGGGCCCAACTCTTTGATCAGGGCTGCGGAAACTCAAGAATTACAGGAGAAACAACAAGTTGTTGTACATTCAATTAATGATAAAAATATTGATTACAAAGTCTGTATGTCCAAGGGCTTCCCTTGATTCATAGCCCGTAGGCCTCTTTATACAATTGTCCTGAAACCCCTGATTCCTCTCAACAACTCTATTGTTACAAAAATACATCTTGTTACAACGGCAACCGGGTTGCCCAGTAAGAAACCATAAGAAGGAATAAGATAGTGTTGATATACCCATGGTTGTCACACTATAGCAGCAAATAAGGAAGATGCTGGAGATGATGGGTTGTGCCTTGACTCGCGGCCGCAATGCTCCTGTTGTAGCCAGATCTGAAGAAATATCGGAGTTAATATGTAGAAAGGTAAAACCTCCATGACAAAGGTTTTACCTCATGCTTTTAAGATTAATAATGGCACAAAGAGATAGAAAGATGGGGTAAAATGGGAGAGGAAAGTATACAAATCCGGTACCCAACACAACACTCACAAACCCTATATGCAAATGCATGTTTTTCTTTTCAATTTATTTTAAGTGTGAATGAATGAAAAATAAACTATAATGTACAATCAATCAATCAATACTTTCCAGAGAAACGAAGACTATAACGCTAATTCCTCTTTCGAAATAAATAACTGATTAAATGTAAACTTTAAACTTTGGAACTATTTTGAAAATGATAAAGAAAACAAAAATAAACATTGAACAAACAAATGTAAAAAGTGAGAAAGGATAGTAGAATCAATCTCGTCGCTAGAGGCAATCAGACACTTGAAAATTTAGCAAACAAGATACTGAAATGGATGGAAAAAGACAAAAATATGATGAATTTTGGTTGGTCATAGGAGAAATGCACCCCTGAGTGGGAGATAGTGCATTGCAGAGTACTTTCTCTAAGCCAACAATGCTATGTAGAGCATTGTGTCAAGACCAACAATGCATTGGTGTCAAAGGAAACTCAAAAAAAGGCAAGAAGACAGAATTATTTTACAAAAATATATTCAATACTGTAATGGAGCAAGTAAAGTCTACTAGAGGCTGAAAAACAAGGATAAAACCACCAGGGATGATCACTATTTCCCCAGTGGAGTCGCCAATTTTTTTTATGGAAATCAAACCTAAAGATAGATAAGTTTCCCTAAGTGTGGTGGTCGCACTTAGAACATTAGATAAAATAAATTTGACCTTTTCCTTAAGTTAAATAGATAGTGTTAGTCATCAGTATTTTTCACTGTTGATGATGACTAGTTCTGACAGCCAAGTTTTCTAGCAGCTGATCCAAAACTTTGTCATATTTTCTAGCTGGGAAAACACCCATTAAAATTTTTTTCCCTCTTACCTTTCAGTTCGCCCATGATGAGACGAAACCCCATTATCAAATCCTACCTAGCCTCAGCCATACTAGTCTTCCCATCAGCTCTAAAGAGACAATCCAAATCTATTCAAACAATCTCCCCTAAGTTAGGAAGTGGCGCTTTAAGGCATTTCTCCCTTGGAAAACTATCAAAGAGCCAAAAACCTCCATCTACAATAGACCAGTCATAACAGACCTCCCACTCTGCTAATAAAATTGTTTTCAGCCCTAAGTCACGCCACTAATACACCCTTAAGTCTCAGCAATACATAGACCATAATCTCAAGCTACTTTTAGGTGTTTTACAGTGTTTGATGGATCTTTCAAGGATAGAAACATACCAGCATCTCAGAAGACAATTTTGAGCTCCACATGAGAAGAAAGTTGCTTCTCAAAGTGATCTTGAGCCTAAGATGCATCTACAGGGCAAAGAGTTTCTCATCAAGCTCTTGCAACCTCATTCAAGGCCTAAAAGGACAGTAGAAGAAAAAACAACACTGTCAAGAGGCTGTTGATATGACATGACTGAGAACCTCCTTCATCTATAAGTAGAGTGTTTGAAGACCAAAGAACCTTCTTCATCTATAAGCAGAGGGTTAAAGCACCTCCTTCATCTATAAGCAGAGGGCGATGGCCAAAGTTTGACTTGAAAAGTTGCAAACTGACTATAAGACAGATTTGTTTTTAATAAACAGTGAAACAGTGACTAGGGTTTTCTGAAGAAAAGTAATGATTGAAGGCTAAGGTAAAAGCAGTAATATTTTCAAATTTTGTTTGCCTGCCATCGTGTGTAAGAGAAATCCTTGTCAGTATGTTCATCAGGCAGCCTTCATATGGCTGTGACAGAAGGTTGATAAAACATCAGATATTTTTCCAAGAGAAGGGCCTCCTTCATTCATAAGCAATGGGCCAGGGCAGTGATTATTTCTAGGTTTTCTCACTGAATGATAGACAAAGTAAGAACAGTAAGAGATACTTGAAACAGAGAAATAATTTAAAGGACCAAGAAGGAAAGCAGGCGTACCACTGCAATCCAATGGGTCAAAACTTGTCTCTTAACAAGGTATCTCTCAAAAGACAATCTGCAGCTCAAAACAAAACCAAATTAAAGAGTGGTTGACGAGATGGGTTATTGCACTAGCAAAGGACATGATAATGATTATGTTTCAGAGGACACTGATCCCCCTACTCATAAGAGGATTTCCTTCAGATTACTATCATAAGTTGACAAAGAAAATCTAAGCTCAATCCCCAAGAAGTATTGCAGCTAGACACAATTGTTCATATGATGCAAGAAGGAATTTGGCATGTTTTCAAATTCTGTAGAACATCTCAAAACAGATATAGGCATGTTCCTTGTAAAAGGTCAAAGGTACCATATCAATGAAAATTTGAGTGAAGAGAGAAGTGTTAAAGAAATCTCCTTTTAAATGGACAATAGTAGAAAAGCCGGGGTAAATGCAACTGCATTTTTTCACCCACATTCAGAAAGGGAAACTCAAGCAGCACCTGTCATCTACTTCACTTTACACTATAAACAAGACTATCCTCATTACATCCAGAGCAAAGTGTTAGTTTATGTTGCAAAAGGGAAAAAGGGACCTCTGTCAAAATGTCAAAGAAACCCCCTGCAACATAAAATATCCTCTACAGATGTCCTCTTTTCATACAAAGCACCAGAAGTATAAAAGGGATATTGAGGTGATAGTTCAGTTTCTTCCTCAGCAAAGGGCACTGCAAATAAGTATACAAGTTCATAAAGTACAAAAATAACTTTGGCATATTCTTTCAGGTTCTGAAAATCATTGAAGGCAAAGTTTACATGCCACTGCCACGAAAGGAGACATTTTTCCCTCTAAGTGAGAGACAGTCAAAGTTTTAAAAGAAAATTTTCTCAAAAGGGTTATGTCATTTCAAAAAGGGAAAATAGGCTTAGAAAGAAGTGATCATTACCTTTATGTTTTTGTTTGAAACAAAAGAAGTTTAACTTCGTTTTCAAAGGATGAAATGTTTCGTATTTTGGTTTAAAAAACCCAAGGTATTGTTTCAAAAAATCCAAATTTTCAAAACCCTTACAATTCAAAGCACGAGGGATTTTCGTTTGTTTGCATTTAAAGGAACAAAGGACCCTTGCCCCCATTTGTTTGGCATTTCAAAAAACAAAGAGTGATCCCTCCTTTGCTGGTAAACTGAGTCGAAGCAGAATATTTGAGAAAATTCACAAGTCTGTCGAGGTTTTCACCACGCGGCGCGCCTGTAGGAGTGCGCAACACTCTCAGACACACAAAATACACAGAGTTACAAGGCCGCGTGGTGCGCCTGTAGGTGCGCGCAGCGCGCCTGTAACTTTTGGTCACAAAGGCCCGACAAGGCGACCTGACTATGCTTTTGCGCGACGTTCTCTTCTTCTAAAGTGTCGCACATAAATCTAACGTCCAAGATGCCTCAAATCACCTCTGAAGGTTTCTCAAACTTGTCTCCAAAGCCTGTCATCGAGTTTTAAAGTAATTCTATGTACCTCCCTTGATATTTTTAGGACTGTTAAGTGGTGGAAAGGAGATAAAACTCACGGGTGAAATCACAATTTTGTTTGATGTTTTTATTTTTAAGAAAAACAAGATATGCTGTGGTTATGCTGGCTAAAGGTGAACATTGAAAAGTGTTGAGATTGCATTAAATGGCCAATGAAACTGCCCTCAAACTATGATGAAGAAGGAAGAGACAAGGTGTTTTAAGGGAAAAACAGTGGGTCAGTTTTTAAACACAGTGATCATTGAAAAAGCTTTTGTGACCTTCTAAAGGTATCCTCTGTATTTTAAAGGGACAAAAAGCAGTGTTGTGTCTTTCAGTTCCATAAGGCAGAATCAGTAAGTAAGCTACCATCCACAGTTGAAAGGTGTGTGAGTCAAACTAGTGTGAGAAGCAGCAAAGTAAAGGGAGGGTAGTGCTTTGTTTGAGAGGAGTTTATTGGCATTAGACTGCTACAAAACCCTTGTAACCACATCAAAAACACAACAGGCTCTATCACCTTGTCCTTTGAACACAGTGACTTTTGACTGTATAGATACACTTTGGTTGACTGTGGTTATATTGTTGAATCCATAGGTGGAGTAGCCTACAAAGAAGAAAGCAGGGTTTTGAATTGAGAAGAATATTGTTTTGCATTTACCCAAAAAAAAAAGTTGTCCTATTGTCTCAAAACACCTAGGGCTGAGTAATCTTACCACAAACACAGAAAAAGCATTTTGACTGTGTTTATTTTTATTGACTGTGTGCTTATTCTTAAGATTGTTTTTTGGTTGGCATACAAAGAGAAAGCGGCAGCCTTATGAGACAGAGTAGCAGCATGAAGAACATCAGACTTATGATGAGGGTAAAATAGAGCAATAGGAGCAGCCACAACATGTTACACCTCAGCCACAGAAAACCTCCTCAAGGACAGCAATTTCAAGAAGAAAAAGGAAGAAGGACACCTTTAGGCTTGGAATTTTGGCCCGAGTTTCTATACATATTCCTAAAAATCCTTGAGGGTCATACACACCGATTTTGGGAAAATTTTGGCGTACTTTGGTTTTTTGGCATTTTTGAGTTTTTGGTCAAAAACTCATGAAATTTTCCATTTCAGTTTGGGGATTTGTCAAAGGAGGAGAATGGTATCATTGGATACCATAATTTCAGGATCACACACTCAGCGATTTTCAGGACATTCGGAGATCATTTGCTCCCCCAAAGTGGCGAAAAAGGCTCGCTTTTTGCACACTCTACCTGGTCTATCAGCAAACTGTAATTTTTGGATTTTTTACACACAGGTCCATTTTTGGAGGACTTCTAGGCATCAAATTGAGAAAATTTTAGTGTTTCCAGAAAGAAGACACTCATAGCTTTCCAACGAGCTATCATGAGCCTCGTTTTAACATCGGGAAGGCTGCCAAATGTTGCTGGCAAGTCAAGGGACCTTTTGCTGATATAAATTTTGAATATTTTTGTAATTTTTGAACCTTTAAAAATTGATTTTTCCAAATGTGCGTTTAGCTATTTTTTCACATGAAAAATGATTCAAAGTCAATCATTTTTCCTTTTTTAGCATTTTCTAGATATTTTATGATATATTTTGTGCCTTGGGCTTTGCAAAGCCTCAAGGACAAGTTTAGATATTTTGATTAGGCCAATAGGATGGCAAGTTGAACCATGAGGTTTTCCTCACTTTGGCCTATATATTCTAAAGGCTTTCATTGTAAACAAGGCTGAACTTGATGATAGAAACAATATATGGTCATATAAGCTTTGGAAGAAATACTTGTCTCATGCTCTTGGATAGTCTCTTGGATGTTCTTGGATGATGAATAGAGGATTGTTGTTGGATTCCATGACTTGGTAGAATGGTATAGTGTCTCTTTATTTGTTTTGTCTTCTAGTTTCCATTCATGAATACATGTTTCTTGCTTGATATAGATTAGTAGAGAACAAATTTGAGACATGCCCATGGAGGCACCTCGAATTTCCTGTTTCTTCATAGCTTCTTTGTTTTCTTCTTCCTAAGTAACATTAAAGAATTCTTAACTGCTCTTTAATAATTTAGGATATTGTTGCTTGTTTCATTCATGGTTTTATACATGCTAAGTATGATTTACGGTATGCCCTGCTTACCTATGGCTAGTATAGCTCCATCCATGAAATTTCTCTTTGACTGATTAGATTATCATTTTGTTGAACCAAGGAGGCCTAATTCCAATCTAGCCCTTTGTCTAAAGCTATGCCAATCTTGTTTTCAAAGTGCCCAATAACTTGAAGTACTGTGTTTAGGCATTCCGGCATAGTAAGTTAAGTTTTTTGTCTTCCTTAAGTGTTTTCCCCAAAGTCTGATAGCCATTTCCCAAAGTTAGAGGGTCTTATACTTCTATGCATGGCTTGAATGTTTATTTCTATGTATTATTTAGCTTGTAGTTACATTTTGCATGATTAATGGCTTGCCATACCATGTTTATGTCTGCTATCAAACTAGTTATGCTTGAAATCCTTCGTCTTTCACAAACTTAATGTCCATTTACTCCATTTTTCCCAAAGATCCTTTCTACCTTGAATCAAATCTGCCCTACTGCAGCCTTGTATCATCATCTTATAGCTTTCTTGACCTTTTGACCCCATAGCCTAGTTAATCTAACATCTTTTTATCTATTTTATATCTTTGATCAGTTTCATCCCTCACAACTTAAAAAACCCCTAGTTAATCTAACATCTTTTTATCTATTTTATATCTTTGATCAGTTTCATCCCTCACAACTTAAAAAACCAAAAAACTTACTTCATAACTAGCCTAAAATCAAAACACAATAAGCAAACAAACAGATATCCCTTACACATATAGAGAGAGCCCTCTCTGAGTCCAGGAAGGCTAGGTCCTTGGGCTCCAAAGCTTGGTTTGATGTTACACTGTCATTTGGCTTGCCAATCAGCCAAATCACGGGAACCTAACAGATAGGAGAATAACACCTACTTGTGATCCTTCACTATTCTTCATCTCTCTTTTGTCACTTTAATCGCTCTCAATCAAAATGAACTCGCTTGATTGGTACTTTCAATGGCTATCAGAAGACAGAAAATGACATAAAGGCATATGATCTATTCATCTTAATCAAACTGAATTAATTTCATTTGAAAATACAAATATAACAACATGAACACATGCATTAGGAAAGGAACAAATCTCTTTATTATAAGGTAGAAGGAGAAGTTACAACCAGTTGGATCCATTCGACGTCAAATCGCTCCAGATTCAGTCCTATCTTCATCACATAAGCAACATCACTCTAGAAGCATAACATTACATGCAAACAATACCTCAAAGAGTTGTGATCTTACCAGCATAACTCTGCAAATTCAAATTCTTCCTCTCTTGTGTACTATGGTCAGTGCTCAATTTATAAAAAATGCAGCTAGTTTGGCATTAATTGGTCATTGAATGGATTTTCCATAAATGGATGAAGATGTTTCCTTTTTCATTGGAATAGAAGGATAAGTGATTTAATGTATCTATGGTGTTAATATTCGAAGTTATCAGATAGTGTGATAGCTGGAACAACTTCTAGAAGCCGCTAGAAGGTGGGAATATTCCCGAAATCCTATGAACAATTCACTCCCAGTTAACCAACACACTGTCAAGTGGGCATAGATGCTCTACAACTTTTCATTGCATGGTAGTAAGTGCTCTACAAATCACTTACTGTAGTCTAGGGGTGCATTGATGGCTTAATGGAGCACTTCAATTGGACTTTAAGCAGCGAAACTTTCATGGATGAAAACCAACAATGGGATGACGTGTTTAAGGCATGTAGCAATTGATTTAGAGTATGATACACCCTAATTTGTACTAATATGGGTTTTGGGAGTGATTCCCAAATTGACCTATAACAATATTATTTGCGGAAATTCAATTTCTTTTCTGTATCTTTAGGTTTATTGCTAAAAAAAATCAGAGCAAATTTGCATGGTATTTTTTTTTCTTCTATTCATGCAGTTTCAATATTAGAGTCATAACATTGAAATTTTTAATTAATGTGGATAATAATTAAATTTTTAGAATAATTGTTGCAAATTCACACTTGAGTTTAAGCTTGGAATCATCATACTAATAACCTCAAAGTTAAATTTGAACTAGTTATGGATAATTGCTCTTAATTTTCTCTTTATATTTTAAAAGAAATAAATGAAAACCATAGAATTCACTTCCTATTTTTTTATACTAGTCTATCAGAAGTTGTAAATAGATCAATTTCAAAAGAATCGAAATATATTTCTATCTTATATAGGAGATCAATTGCAAAAGAATTGAAATATTGTTCTATCTTAGACATATCTGTGTGTAGTCTCCATTTAAAAGAACAAAAAAAAGACCATATTTTTAGGATGAAATCACGCATTCCAAGAAAAAACATGGTTGAGTATGGAATGAAGACTTAGTGTATATGGATTAGTATTGTGTAAGAAGTATGAGACTGAAATGTCATAGTGTAATGATTGAGTTCATCATACTAATCTTGATTCTGAAATTATCCAGGCTTATTAGAACTCAATGTATGTTATCCCCAACAAGTCATTTTGAACTATGAATATAGGCGCACAACTAATGCACAAAAATTAAAGAGTCAAAATATGTTTTATGAATACCTTATTAATGTTTCAGAATGAATTTTGTGTAGCTTCTTTTATCTAATTTGTGATCTTGTTAAGTGTTGATTATGGGTTGGTTTTCTTCATGAGATAACTTGAAATTATTCTAAGACTAGGTTGAAGTATGACATGCCTAATAAATAAGGGGTTCAAAAGACTTATAAGTGTGAATGGTTGTGAAAACCATTTTAGGGAAATTGAAGGATGTACTTGTTATGTTATGTATGATCTTAGAATCTATACTAACTTATATCTGTAAGGTAAGTAATTATTTGTGTATTTAATGAATTGATTTTGATGAAATCTCATGGATATCTATAAGGAAGTAATTATTTGAGTATATAATGAAGAATTTATTTTGATGAAATCTCGGACATGATTAAGAAGGGTTGAATATGCATAATTTGAGTTTAGTGGAATAAATGTTCGGAACAAGAATGTGTTTTAGATTTAAATTCATTATTTTACTTTGATTACAAATGAAGAAAAGGAGATTGCTATAATGTACACCATTAGGTGATTTATAATGCTTGTAATATCTTATCTTGATATATGTAGTCAAATGTGGACTAGGTATTTATACTCTAGTATTGGAATTATTTTTATATATTCTTGATTGAGGTAGGATTAAATTGAATTTTAAATGCTTGAAAATGTAGAAAGAGATTATTGTGATAAGTTGATGAAGTATGTTTTCTATTTTCTTAAGAAAAATTAAGTCTAGCATATTTAAAGAAGATTTCATATTGTTGTGCCTAGGAAATCCATAATATTTTCCTTAATGCATTTAAGGATTGCATATTGATTGAATTGTATTTAACTAAATTAATTAGAGAAATTCTGAGGATTGAACTCATGAACTTCTCAAAACTATTTTTTAGTTAGTTAAGAGAATAGCATGTTTAGAGATAGGCCTTTTATGTGATTGGAAAAATTTTTAATTTAAGCTTAAAGGATAAGGTATGAGGTTAATGAAAAGTTGATTTCAATTCCTATTTTACAAGAATATGTGCTCTTGAAATTTTTGAGGGAAAATTTAAAGAAAAGTGAGACCACATTTTTGATGAATTGGAATTGTTGCATGACTTAGAAACCTAATATGATTGTATTGTATGTTGAATGGAAGAAATTGTTGGATTTAGGAATTTTTTCTAGGATGTATAGTCTTATGAGAAGCTATTAGACCCACAAAAGGTTGTAATATTTTGAGAGGGTACTAATTCTTCTTTATAAAAAAAGAAAAAAAGAGAGAAAGAAGAAAAAAGGGAAATGAATCTTAACTTTAGGCTAGAAATTCCATTGTGATAGTGTAAATATTACATAAAATCAACATGGCTATTCATATTTTGAGAAATGTATGGTTTTATAGATTTATTTAATATTTTCTTATATGTATTAATATTAAGAAATAAGGCCTAAAAACCAAATGAATTGCCTAGCTATTTAATAGAAATCATGAGTAATTGATAAATGGGTGTTGATATAATGTTATAGGTAACCTACTCTTTTAGTTGTCTTCGATCAGAACATTGCAAATTGATATGTTGGAATGAAATCAATGTAAACCAAGATTGAATTGGTTCTCAGGTAATGAATGTGAATAACATCAAAGGTTTTGGAATTAAAGTAAAATCCAGTGGTACAAAGTACGTGTTGCCACTTGATATGTTGGAATTAAATTGGTCTAAACCAAGATTGAATTGGTTCTCAAGTAATGAATGTGGATAACATCAATGGTTGTGTAATTCAAGGAAAATTATGTGGTACAAAGTAGGTGTTTCCACTTTACCCTGAGAAGTTAAAATAATTGTGCTTTGATGTTAAAATTGTTTTTATTCTTAGGATTAAACTTTTGGTAAAAACAGTAATTGGTTCCTAAGATTTGTGATTGCATCTACGACTTGTGAAATGAAAAGGGTAAATGTAGAGTGAGAAAACATAAGTCATTACTTATAAATACAACATATTTTTTGGTAAATATATAGACATGCAATTCTATATGTATGATTTACTAGTTATTGTCATGAAAATTTGATTATATGATAGGATGGATCATCAATGTTGTTATACAACTAATGTGGGAGCTATTTATAGCTTCGAAATTTGAATATATTATAGAACCAAAAAGATGATAGGTGAAGGATTAATGAGGACTATGGGAAGAAAAACATGTGGAATGTCAAGTTATTATAGACAGCTTGAGTAGATGTCATATCAATTACATAAAATTGTATATTTTATGCTATTATAAATTGTATGGTTGGTTTTGATATAGAAATATTTGGAATTTTATATATTAAAACATATCTAATATAGTATGGATATAAGTCCTAATTGATTAAGAATGGTGTGTTTTGGTTTTCAAGGAGATGATTTCACTTTAGCAAAGCATTGAGTTATGAATTGGCATGAAGAAAAAGATATCAAATAATTATACATGAGGTTAACACCTTTATGATAAGAGAGTTAAAATTAACCAAGTATCTTATGATTGTAGGAAAACTTCGAGTCAAGATTAGCCTAAGAGGGGGAGTATGTAGTGTCCCTTCTCGGTTAGTTACTTTTGGTCATGTTAGTCATCAGTATTTTTCACTTGTTGGTGATGACTAGTTACAACAGTCAAGTTTTCTAGCAGCTCATCTAAAAATTTGTCAATTTTGCCAGCTGGAAAACACCCATAAACTTTTTTTCCCTCTTACCTTTCAGTCCGCCCATGACGAGATGAAACCTCATTATCAAGTCTTATCTAGCCTCAACCATACTAGCTTGTCCATCAGCTCCAAAGAAAACAATCCAAATCTGTCCAAAGAAGTTTGCCCTAAGTTAGGTAGTGGCACTTTGGGCATTTCTCCCTTGGCAAACTATACTAAAGCCAAAGAACCTCTATCTACTACAGACCAGTCATAATAGACCTCCCATTCTTCAAATAAAGCTGGTTACAACCCTAGGTCACGCCACTCATAAACCCTCAAGTCTCAACAATACATGTACCATATGTCAAACTGATTTTAGGTGGTTTTACAGTGTTTTAATGGATCTTTCAGGAACATAAGTATACCAACATTCCCAGGAGACAGTATTTGGTTCCACATGAGAAGAAAATTGCTTCTCAATGTGATTTTGAGCCTGGGATGCAGCTACAGAGCAGAGAGTTGCTTCATTAAGCTCCTGCGATCACAGTCAAAACATGAAAGACAATGAAAGGAAAAATAACACTATTAAAGGCTAATGAGATGGCATGACTAAAAAAACCTCCTTCATCTATAAGCAGAGGGATTGAAGACTAAATAACCTCCTTCATTTTATAACTAGAGGGTTAAGAGCGCCTCCTTCATCTATAAGTAGAGGGCCAACGGACAAAGTTTGATTTTAATAATTGCACTGACTGTAAGAAAATTTTTGAAGTACAGTGAGACAGCAACTAAGGGTTTCTGAAATAAAATGATGATTAAAGGCAGAGGCAGAGTAGTACTGATTTTAAAAAATTGTTTACAGAAGTTCCTCTGTTATTTAGTTACAATGTGAAGTAATGGGTTCGTCATCAATGAAGAAATATTATTAAGCTGATGGCCAAAGGAGCCAAAAGGGTCTTGGTCCCAAACTAACCTCTGCCATCATGTACAAGGGAAACCACTAAGAGTGAGGATTGCTTTTCAAGAGGTACTGTTCTTTCTATTCATAAAGAATTTCTTTCAAAATTACTCATCATAGTGGACAGAAGGCAATTTGAGTTTAGTTTTCCCAAAAGGCATTGCAACTAAACACACAAGCTCATAAATATGTAAGAAGGATTATCGCATGAGTTTCAAAAATTCTGGAACAACATTCAAAGCCAATAATGCATGTCATTGTTACAAATGAAGGCATTATCCTTATGAAAATAGGTCAAAGGTACCTTGTTGTTGTAGTTTGAGTAGAGAAGAATTTTTCAGAAGAAGTGCCCTCTTGATGGACAGATGATAGTAAGCTCAGGTGAATACAACTAGGCCTCACTCACAGTCAAGAGAAGCATCATTTGGAGAATACATCTACAGTCCCTATATGGATTTGAGCCAGATTCCCTCTAACAAGCAGATATAATCATAAGGAACAGAAGCTGTCAATCAAGTTTTAAAGAGATAGGTCAGCTCCTTGCAAAATGGTAAAAGATGCTTCACCACTCATTGGTATGTTTTGAGCAAATTTCCCATTTTGAAGATGTCATTAAAGGGTCAGAAGTGGCAGAGTTTCCTTTTTAATAATAAAGCTCAATGAAAATATTTTGACCCTTGGATGATTTTATTACAAGAGGAAAGAGTCATATCTTCCAAAACTGGCCAGATAGCATGAACAACATTTTTTCCAACATTATTTAAAAGTATGAGCCCCTTATAGCACGTTCAAAGTCACTGTGGTTTTGTTTTCAAATAAACAAAGGCAGTGGTTTTAAAGAAAGGAGCCTTCAAAACCCTCACAAGTCAAACTCAAGGGGAGTTGGCTTTTTGCGTTCAAAAGAGAATAAGGAGACCGTTGCAAGCCATTTGACATTCTCAAAACACAAGGCAACACTACCCTTTGGATGTCCACGAGACCGAAGAAGGAGTTTTCGGGCAAATTCATAGATTTTTCGGGCTTGAAGACTACGCGGTGCGCCTGTAGAGTTGCGCGGCGCGTTCAAGCGAAGTTTTTCCAAAGGGTTTCACTGTCGCGCGGCGCGCCTATAGGCGCCGGTCATGACTGCCCGTTAGTGACCCAATAGCTTCTCTTTGCGCGACGACTTCCATAATAAACGTGCCGCGCTTGTTTCAAACCATCAAAATGCCTCCAAAAGCTTTGAAAGCTGCTCAAACCCCTCAAACAATGACTACCATCGATTTTCAAGGTATTTATGTGCCTCCTTGGTATATTCAAATTTCTAAAAGGGTGAACAATGCTGCGTTTTTCAAAGACTAAATGATGGTGAAAAAATGAAACTTCCAGTGTAAATCGAGGTGTGTTGGGGCGAAAAGGTTTGAAGAATATTGTTACAGTTAGTTGAAAGTGAAGTGGTCATTTTTTTATGTCAAAGGCATGAACACTGCCCTCAGAACAATGCTAAAACATAAACATGCAAGTCAGAATATACACAGTAGTGAAGGTTTTGTCAAATTGTGAAGGTAACCTTACTATGATAAAACAAAGCTAAACTGTGGAAACTATATGCATTGGTGAAAACAATGCTTAGGAGGGTTGATCTTTTTGTTTAAAAACTCGAGATTTGTTGTGGTTTATGATTACTCATGGTGAACATAGTAAAGGTGGTGGGTTTTTATTGATGTCAAAAAGCTTGAAAAACTACCCTCAAAACAAGTTGAAAGGTGGAGGCAGTGTTTAAAGGGAGGAAAGACAGGGTTTGATAAGTGAAACAGTGGGCCTAATTTCAAACAGCAGTGATCATTGTATAAGTGTTTTGTCATTTCAAAAGTCTCCTCTGTGTGGTAAAAAAATAAAAAACCAGTGTTTTCTCTTTTGTTCCATAAAGCAAAATTTAGTGAGTGAAGTTATTAAATCAGTTTGGAGGTTTTCTGTCTAACTGTGGGTGAGGAATAGTGAACACAAGGAAGGTGTTTTTGATTAGGAGGAGTATTTTTCCTCTGTCTAAAATACTAGGTTGCCTTGCTTACATCAAAACTTCAAGAGCTTTGTGACCTTACCCAAACACATTGATCATTTGACTGTGTATACCTTCTATTTGACTGTGGGCATATTATTATAACTTACTTTTTGATTGGCATACAAAAGGGGAAAAGCAGTGTTTTGGAAGGAGCAGAGACCTGATATCACAAATTCATTTCACATAGCATTTGAAGAAGTCTGCCTTGGTCAAACAGTGACTAATCAAGAAGACAGAGTTGTGTTTGAGAAAACACTTCAAAAAAAACCATTTGAGGTAGTTTGGTTTTGCAGAGAGCATCCAGAACAAGATGCCTCCCAGGCAGGACAATAGGAGTGGTTTGCATAAGAGATTTGAGCCTACTTCCACTGAAGAAGTGAATACCCACCCATTAGTCTTGTTCAATTTCCATGAATTTGGGTGTTTAGATTTTTGTCAAAGAGTGCAAGAGGTGAAGAGTTTTTCTCCTTTGACACATCTTTGTGCTTTAAGGTTTCAAGACAAGCATTTCCAGTTGGCAGGCCTTGACTTCAAATTTTCTCCAAGGTCCATATCCAAGGCCACTAAAATCCCCTATATTGGTGAGAAATGGTTTAGACAAAGCCATTTGGACTTAGAAGATTACAAGCCCTTTCTAAAGCCTAAACACAGAGATTCATGTCCTTCTATTTTCCCTTTCTCATATCTTTTTGCCTGCTACGCCCCTCTCATGAAGATTATCATGAAGTACTTCACTTGTGAGGGAAGATTATCCAGAATCTATGCCTATCACATTCGACTGCTCATGCATTTCACAAGGACCAAGCTGCTAAATCTTCCTTTCTTCTTACACAAGAGCATTGAGAAAATGGCTTCCACTCAGAAGAAGCCTCCTTCACAGCAAATTTTCTGCCTCTTCCATCACTCTCTCATAAAATTCATCATCCTTCATTAGCTTGAAAAGAGGGAGGTTTCTTGGGATACTTTGATCACCCATCCAGATTTATCCATTGTCCCTCCAGTTCACACATCCCCTACACCTCCTACTCATCATCCCTCGCCTTCTTCTCGTGGACCTATTCCCAAAAAGCTCAAGTTTACCACAGAACAAACCAAGGATCCTAAAGAAGGAGAAGAAAGTGACCATGAGGAGGAAGAAGGACATGAGCAGAAAGAAGAAAGTGATGATGGGCAGCAGCAAGGGGATGAGGAAGAAAGCGCTGAACAGCAGCATCACAGTGATGATGAGCAGCAGCAAGGAGATAAAGAACAACAAACTTATGATGAGGGTGAGTAGCCTTATGATGACACACAACAGCCAAAAGAGATTGAACAACAGCATCACAGTGAGGAGGAACAGGAGCAGCATGAAGATGTTGAACAAAGGTATGAAAGTGATGAACAGGGGCAGTCAAAAGATGACACACAACAGCATCACAGTGAGGAGGAATAGGAGCAGCATGAAAGTGCTGAACAGGAGCAGCATGAGAGTGATAAATAGGGGTAGCCACATCATGTTACACATCAGCCACAGCATGTTACACATCAGCCACACCATGAGGGATAACAGCCTCAAGAAGAAAAAGGGAAAAGTGACAAAGGTAAAGAACCCATGGAGCATGTGCTAGATGCCTCTCCGAGGCAAGGGGCCATGCTCTCTTCTCCGAAATTCGCCAAGCCCTGGACAGCAAAGAAAAGGGTGCCTAGAGTTGTCACTCCAAATGTGACTAGGGCCCTCCGAAGCAAAGGAAAATTTCCCAAGAAGCCCATGATTGATTTTCCCAGGAGGAAGAGCACTAGAATAGCCACCCAAAGCAAAGGGAAGGGCAAGGAAGAAGGCAGTCATGAACAGGAGAGTGCATTCGACATCATCCAAATCTAGAGTGATGATAGTGATAATGAGGCATGGATTCTAGAGAACCTCTTGATCCATAGAGAAAGCCAAATTGATGCCTTGAAGGATGATCTTCCTAGAGCTAGGAATTTCAATCAATTTTTGCAAATCCAAAATAAGCAAATGAGTGTCCATATGGTTGTTTATGAGACACGGGTGATCAAATACAAGAAGGATACCTCCAAAGCCCAAGTGAGGTTGGAAAAACTCATGGGTGAGTTTGATGAAAGTGAAGGCGAAGATCAGCCTAGGCGAAAGAGGCCAAGAACCATGGGGCTAAAAAAGGCCCTTGAGAAGAAAAAAGAAGAGGAAAATGCCCTTCTCCAATCTACCCCTCTCACTGCATTGTTCAAACAAGAGATAGAGAACAATAAGGAGGCATGGCTTGAGAGAGTCAATGAACACTTGGAGAATAAATTGGAGAAGGAAAACAGGGATTTAGACCTTCAAAGGAGAATGACGGGGCATTATAAAAATTTAAATCAGTTTGCCCAACGCAAGTTGAAGGCTGCTCAAGAAAAACTCAAGGAGGCTAAAGGGAAGCGCCCGACACAAAAAATGAGGAAAGACACCTCAGGACTTCAGATTTTGGCCTCTGCTTCACAACATGTTGTTGAAAACCCCTGAGGGTCATGCTCACCAATTTTGGGCAAATTTCGACATATTTTGGTTTTTTGTCATTTTTGGGTTTTTGGCCAAAAATCATGGGCTTCGCCATTTCAGTTTGGGGTGTTAGCGACCTATAAAATTTGTTATAGAAAAAGGTGGCTAAGACTTTTTGAGCCTTCAAGGAACAAATTTCATTGCTAAAAATTGTTGGCTCTTGAAGACTCTTGAAGGCCTCATGTCTATCCTCTGTCCAAAACTTCATTGTTGTTCTCATCTTTCATTTAGAAATCCTGCAGATTTCCAAGACAGATTACTACTGCAAACACCATTTCCCTTTTCCCCTTCTTCCAAAACTAACTTTCATTTGCTCCCCTTTCTCCATAAAACTCCTATGTTTTCATGATTCCTTTTCTCCCTTTCGTGAAAATCCTCTTTACATGGTTTAAAACTCATTTTTAAACTATATCGAAACCCTCAATTTCCTTGGAAAACCATTAAAAAACCATAAAAACCCACATGTTGAACATATATGGGTCCTAGCCCTTTTCCCACTGACCCTCGGTCATATATTTATCCACGGGCCCAAAGGCCCCGCAATCGGGCACCTGATCATATTACATATATATCCCGCCCCCCCCCCCCGAAAATATTAAAACCTTATGTTATTTCCAAATTTTGGGTTTTTCATTATTTTCTAATTTTTTTCCACCGGTTCAAACCCCAGTCAATCTCCGTTGTCGATCTGATCTACAGATCGACGGCGCAGAGTCCATCACCCCGGTGGTCCCCGTCATCCACTAAAAATTGCAAAATTGTGTGGTATCTATCGCACCGCCTTTGGGCGAGGGCGGTTTTTTCCCGATTGGCAGCGATTCCATTCAACGGTTGACACGTGGCCTGGGTATTGTTCACAAAACCGTCGTCCATTGCGCGTTAACGTTCGAACGTGGACCCCGCGCGATGTTGGCATCCACCGTCTGATCTGGGGCTGGCCATCCAACGACTATCACTCACCGAAGATGCCCGACAGTTAACCAGGCTACGACGCGGCATCCAATTAATTTCTGCCATCGATATGATTTGCAAATCGACGGTTCATATTTCATCACCCACTTTCGTCGCCCAGTCAACATTTCCCATTTTGAATTTCCATTTTCCGCTCCCAACCGTTGATCTCTGTGCGATCAACGACCCTGATTCAAAATTTTCCTCCGCTTTCACTACGCCTTCTCCCGATCAATCCTAACCGTTGGATGATGCCATCCAATGGCCACACTTCCCCCACATGTCATCCGCGGCAATAAACCTATATATGCAGGATTTTCTAATAGTTTTTGTATTGTGCAGGGTTTCTATGGTTTTTTCGCCATAACTCAGGAAATTTCAAAGGCGGAGAGTGACGATCCTCCCGCCCCCAATTCAGCAAAGAAAATCCTTCGCAAGATCGAGATTCACGTTTCATCAGTGTTTCTTCAGGCATTAATGCCATATCGCCCCTGCGCAGCCTTGTGCATCAGCAAAAACCATGAATCAGGCGCAGTCAAAGAGTATCAATGATGAAGAACAAAATTTATCAGAACAGAGGATTAAAAGACAGATTTTGTGGGGATCACGGCTAAGAACAATTATCAAAAGCCTAATCCCAAATTAAAACATAGTTTAAAGAAAATCTGAAGTGTTTTATCGACAAGAAAACCTCCACCGCCACAATTGAGGAAAATTGATCCCTCTAGCTACCACGATGCCACCTATGCCTCAAAGTATTCAATCAGAGGCTGAATTTATTGATCAAGATCAGATATTTGTCTCAAAACGCAGCCAAAGAGGAAACTCTACCAAGGAAATTAATGAAAAACATCTGCAGAGTTACTTCGACACCACACAGAGCCTCAAAGGTCAACAAAAGCTCCCACCGAGCTTAAACTTTATGTAAAAACATTTAATACAGAGTACACCCATGTAAGTTTCTTCATTGAGCCCTTCAAAGGCCAAGAGGTCATTAAATCTGTATTAATTATAATTGGAGATCTTTTTATCAGATCTCACCTCCTCATTCTTCTATATATACTTTTGCAGAAGATGAGTGAGGGGTTGGTTAATTAGGTTGTTGAACATTGTAATGTAATTGAGCTTGAGACTTCTATCTGTAAATAGTGTTCACTGGCCCTTGAAGCTTTGTTTGTGTTAGATTAGTTAGGTTGGATAGTGAAGATGATTGTTGAACTAAAACATTGGACCTGAGTACTGTAACTAGTTTGACATCAATAAACAAGTTGTTTCTTGGGATCCTGGTCTATATCACTAGTGAAGTGCCCCTTTCTTTGTTATTTTTTTCCTTCTATGTATGTCATATTTCTCACTATTCTCTGATAAAGAACAACATTTATAGAGTTAGGACCTACTGTACATCAGTAACCTTCTCTAACTGAAAAGCTTTATCTCGATGTTTTCCTCCAATTTGTTTATTTAAGAATGATTTAATACAATTTAAGCAGTTAGGAATGCTGGAATTCCCTCGTCCTACTGTTTTCTTTAAACATTGTTCTTGAAAGTTATTTTCCTTATTTGCTTATTAAATTTAGACTAGAAAAGTGATGGTTTGCCCTGTTTCTAGCTTCTTTTCTCCAAAGGCAAATTCTGAAAGTTTCCCTTGGTGTTAACTGAAAGCAGAATAGGTTTAAAAGTACTTTATCTAATCTTAAGTTTACACTCTGTCTTCTCTTATATGTTTTCATACTTTCTGAAGGTAATTATGCGGATTACTGGATTGTTTGTCAATTAAGCTACTTTAATACAAACTTGCCCAAGAGGTCAATGGTTAGCCCTGCCCTTGGTTGGTTTTAAATAGTTACTTAAGAGGCTTTTCTTGTTTGGACTGACTATAAATCCTTTGTGAAATTATTATCATTTTCTACCTCTCCAACACTTTATTGTTCCCATTCCATCATTATAATCTCAATAATCTTTTGATGTAGATGAGTTGCCCCTTGGATCACTCTTGATGTTGTTGTTCAATTAAAGCCCTGTTATGACTCCATAGCCCAATGGACTAAAAACCAGCGTTATATCTATCTTTTTAGCCTAGTTGTTCTATTCACTTGCAACTTCTCACCTTTGAAACTCTTTGCACTTAGGACTTTCCACCTCAAACAATATTCATGCTCAACCATCCAAAAAACAAACAAAACCCTTGGCCTTCATAACTAGCCTAATATCATTACCCCAAACTTCAAAGAAAAATCCATCTTTGCACTTATTGGAGAGATCCCTCTCACAAGTTAAGGAGGCTGAATACCCTCAGAATCCCCAGTAAGTTGAAACGATGTTGTTTGAGTTTGGATTTCACCAATGTATAAAATTCTGATTCTAACATGGGGATCATCAAAGGGGATGAGATAGAATGGTATCATTGGACCCCTTATATTTCAAGAGCAAGTACTCGGTGATTTTCGGGACATTTCAAGATCGGTTATACAGAAATGGCGAGAAAATGCTCGCTTTTCTACTCTAGGTCTGTAGTTAGAAGCTTATTTTTTGCAGGTTTTTTTGCACTGAGCCTATTTTGGAGGACTTCTATGGCGATAATTTGGAGAAATATGAAAATTTTCAGAAAGTAGACACTCGAGCTTTCCAACGAGCTATCATGAGCCTCAATTTGACATCGGGAAGGCTGCCAAAAGTTGCGGGCAAATCATGAGACCTTTTGCTGATGTATTTTTTGAGTATTTTTGTAAAAATTGAACCTTTAAAAACTTCTTTTTCCTCATGTGCGTTTAGCTTTTTTGCACATGA
Organism: Pinus albicaulis; assembly: GCA_034641835.2. Classification (NCBI taxonomy): domain Eukaryota; kingdom Viridiplantae; phylum Streptophyta; class Pinopsida; order Pinales; family Pinaceae; genus Pinus; species Pinus albicaulis. Next base: position 40,846 of record JAXQQM020072197.1, read on the forward strand.
AAAGTTATGAAAAGTCAATCTAGTTCCCTCTTTTAGCATTTTTTAGATATTTTGTGAGATATTTTGTGCCTTGGGCTTTGAAAAGCCTCAAGGACAAGATTAGATATTTTGGATAGGCCAATGAGATTGCAAGTTGAACTAAGAGGTTTTCCTCACTTTGGCCTATATATTCCAAAGGTTTTAATTGTAAATAAGGCTGAACTTGATTAATAGAAGAAATATATGGTCATATAAGCTTTGGAAGAAATACTTGTCTCATGCTTTTGGATAGTCTTTTGGATGTTCTTAGATGATGAAAAAGGATTGTTATTGGATTCCATGACTTGGTAAAATGGTATAGTGTCTTTCTCTTTGTTTTGTTTCCTAGTTTTCATTCATAAATCCATGTTCTTGCTTGATATAGGATAGTAGAGAAAAAATTGGAGACATGCCCTTGGAGGCACCTCAAATTTCCTGTTTCTTCATAGCTTCCATGTTTTCTTCATTCTTAGTCACATTAAAGAATTCTTGATTGCTCTTTAATAACTTAAGGATATTGTTTCTTGTTTCATTCATGGTTTTATGCATGCTAAGTATGATTTACGGTATGCCCTGCTTACTCATGGCTAGCCATATCTCCATCCATGAAATTTCTCTTTGACTGATTAGATTGTCATTTGTTGAACCAAGGAGGTCTTGTTCTGATCTTGCCCTTTGTCTAAGACTATGCAATCTTGTTTTTAAAGTGCCCAATAACTTGAAGTACTATGTTTAGGCATTCTGGCATAGTGATTTGAGTTTTTTTTCTGTCTTAAGTATATTTCCCCAAAGTCTGATAGCCATTTCCCAAAGTTAGAGAGTTATATATCTCTATGCACGGCTTGAATGTTTATTTCTATGTATTGATTAGCTTATAGTTACATTTCTCATTATTAATGGTTTGTCCTACCATGTTTGTATAAACTATTAAACTAGTTATGCTTGGAATCCTTTGTTATTCACAAACTTGATGTCCATCTTACTCCATTTTGCCCAAAGATCCATTTTACCTCGAATCAAATCAGCCCTTCAACAACCTTGTATCACCATTTGATAGCTTGCTTGACCTCTTCGACCCCATAGCCCAGTTGATCTGACATATTTTTACCTATCTTATATCTTTGATCAGTTTCGTCCCTCACGACCTAAAAACCAAAACCAAAAAACCTACTTCATAACTAGCCTAAAATCATAACACAATAAGCAAACACACAGACATCCCTTACACAAATAGAGAGAGCCCTCTCTGAGTCCAGGAAGGCTAGGTCCTTGGGCTCCAAAGATTGGTTTGATGTTACACTGTCAATTGGCTTGCCAATCAGCCAAATCACGGGACCCTAACATAATGGCGATCACGGTGGGACCCTGAGTGATAAACAAACTTAGTTTCCCTAAACCTTAGAGACCTTTGAGAATACTATCTGGCTGAATTATCCCACTGCTCACTAACATAATGGCGATCACAGTGGGACTAACTGAGTACATAACAGTCTAGCAAACTCTTGTAGATTCTTTAGTCTTCAAAACTTAAACAAGCAAGTAGTCCATAGAACCATTTAGAGTAAACTCTTTTTTTTATCGCCACCCTAGCAAAGTGATGAAATAGGTTTAGAATACTTTAATAAACCATAGGCTACACATAAAAACTCAGAAAAACCCCAAAACATTCCCAGATTGGCTTTTCCCTAGTTACTTGTGGTGGACCATAGCTACATGTTTACAACAACAACCAAGTTCCACCTGGCGACTCCACTAGCCTCTAGTAGGCCTAAAAATTCCATAAAAACCAGAAATTCATAAACCATACCTTTCTGCTAACTCACCCTTCCAAAAACTTAAACTTAGAGTGGAAACTCTGTAATCAGTGACAAACTAAGTATAACTTAGTGATTCAGAAAACCTCACCTAAATATAGGAAATAAGCAGAAGCCTTTTTGCCAAGAGAACCATTAGCTTGTCCATACAACCTAGCAAACTATTGAAACCAAGTGAATCACTCTTCTTTGCAAATTTCCATTTCAAAGTTTGCTATAAAACTTTTTCCCAAAGCATCTTTGATAGTGTTGGTGGTAGACCATAGTTCTCATAGAAATCCACCTGGCGACTCCACTAGTCCATCCTTTTTGTTTTGAACATCCTTCACATTAGTAAAACCCTAGAGAGGCCATTCATCTGAAACATTCACAAATATCATCATCTCTAAACTCTAGACCCGAAATCTGGCTTCACAAAGAATCAACACCAGATCTCATCCAAACCCAAATCCCCTATCATAGTAGATGACCTAGAGAAGATTATATGGAAAGCTTCTGAAACTGAATTTAGCTACCAATAGGTCCATCCGTAAAGCAAGATCAGTACCTGAACATCTCACTGCCTTGCAGGATTCCTCCTTTGACTTAAAATCAGCAAAAACCCTTTTTAGAAGCAAGTCACAAAGTAAGATAGACTTTGACGATCTTGAGCCCCTAGATCTGCCACAGAATCCTAGTAGAGAAGCCTCACCTACTACACCTCCCGACTTTCAGCTTCTCCATCACTTTGGCTCCTACCATCCCAGATCTGCTCAAAACCAGTTCACTAGTCCAAGTACATCCGCCACACCTATCCAAACCACTACTATTCAAACCACCTCAGCTCATCCCGCAAGCACTCATTTTGTACATCATCCATTAGCTCCCATCTTGGCAGCTTGGTATGCACCCTTGGTGTTGATGCAGCCTTTGGCTCCCTTACAAAATGACTATCAAGCCAAAATCCCACACTTTACCGGAGTTGAGACTACCACAGCTCAACAACATGTAGATAGGATTAGCGATGCCTTTGAATACATGGAAATAGAAGACGAGACCATCAGAATGAGAATGTTCGCCCAAAGCCTGGGCGGGGAACCCAAAAAATGGTTTAAGAGCTTAACTCCAAACAGCATCCACAACCTCCCAGAACTCTACCAAGTCTTCATAAACAAGTGGGAAATCCGAAAGAACCCCATTCAAATCCTGTCAGAATATAACAATCTAAAACGGGAAAATGGGGAAAGCATCCAGGGATACTACACTAGGTTCAACAGTGGGTATAACGCCCTCCCACCTCACTTAAAACCCCCACCTGGTTTAGCCTTGGAAAATTTCCCCGAGGGTTTTGACCCAGACATGACTTATCAGCTAAGAGACAAGGACCCCCTTACCTTAAAGGAAATGCAAAAAGTAGCCATAGGGGCAGAAGCCAACTTAGCAGAAAAAAGAGCTAGGACTAGATCAGAAAGGAAAGTCACCTACCGGGATGAAGTCTCCACTTCAACTCCTCCCTTAGATCCTAGAATAGATGACTTAGTCAGGTCCATGGCCAAAATGTGGGAAAAGTTAAGTGAGAAGACCCCTCTTAGGGACAACCAGCCAAACCCTCCAAACAGAAACCGGAACCAAAATTTTAGGAGGGAACAACCTCAAAACAAACCAAGAGAAAATGACCAACAAATTAGGCCACCATTTAATGAAAACTATGTGGAAGAAGATGATAGGGATACAAAACCCATTGATGAAAATAATTTGAACCTCATAGGGTCTGATAATGAGAGTGAGGTGTACCTCACAGAAGAAGAACAAGCATTCTTCTCTCTGAATCAAAATGAAACCAAATATGAAGATCCAGAGGATCCTGCCATAGATTTTCATAATGCCATAGTAGAAGTTCACAGGAAATATGACCGTAGAAGCAGAAAAAATCAAGACAAATCCAAGAAAGGTAGCTCAGACACTGCTAAAACCCCTGATACCATCCTTAAGAAAGAAGTGAACAACAACAAAATCATGGTCGGGAAGAATGACCAAAACAAAGATAGAGTTACCCAAACTAGTCTTGACTCAGATGCTCCTAGTACTTCCACAAAGATTCCCAAGGTGGCTGTGGCAAAAAAAATCCCGAAACAAAGCCAGCAAACTCAGAGCATAGAGAAAGTCATGGCTAAAAAATCTGAGGCAAACCTGTCTAAACTACAAATGCCCTTCAGTTTTGAGGGAGAGATTGCCAAAATAAAGATCACCATGCCTCTCACTGAACTTATCACCCAAGGCTCTTATAAATCCCAAGTGTTAAAGGTCTTAAATATAGGAAATGATGCGAACACCCTTAATCTAGCTGATGACACTCCTAAAGTGTTGTTTGGTCCGAAAATAGAAGGAAAATTCCAAGGAGGAACCACTCTTCCCTTTTACATCAGTCTGAATATCCATGACCAAATCCTTCACAATGCCATGCTAGACTCTGAAGCCTCGCATAATCTCATGCTGAAGGTTGTAATGGAAATATTAGGCCTGGAAATCACAAGACCATACAAAGACTTGTATTCATTCGATTCGAGTAGAGTCAAATGCCTAGGTTTGATCAAAGACCTTTGTTTCAGTTTGGCCCAAATACCTGCAAAACATCTAATCATGGACATAGTGGTAGCAGACATCCCTCCCAAGTACGGAATGCTTCTATCTAGATCTTGGGGAGCCAAACCCCAAGGAAATATTCAACTGGATATGTCCTATGCCACTATTCTTGTGTTTGACCAAACAAGAATACTCTATCGAGAGTCACACATGAAATACATGATCAGTAGCCAAGAGAGGCCAGATAACATCCCAATGTATTCCTTGCATTCCAACCTGAACTCATTTATTCTGCACACTGATAAGGACATTGAAGGACAGTAAGAAGAAATTGAAACAAACTTAGACCCACCACATCAGCTGCCCCTATTTCTATATGATGAACTAGACACTCAACTACCATGATCATGAACAACTGTGTCTTGAGGGAAGCAAGTGTGTTCCTTTTGAAACAGAGATAGAGCAAGAAGCACACACCATTATGTACTATCAAGAAAATCACTTAAACCTTAGTCAAACATCAGTAGTAACATCAGGAAACTTTTTCAGAACAAAGGCATTAGAAGACTTACATATCACAAACCTCTTCGGAACTCAGGAGCAGGGAAGCTTAATTTTTTTGCCATACCTCAAGGATTTACCATCGCATAACTCTATCACTGCAAATGAAACCTTGACTGTGGCCATAACATCTCAAAATCCAGAAAAAAATGCCTGATAAGCTTCCTATGAGCAAAGATGATAACTGTAGTCCAAGTATACCTGAGTTACTTGAACTGGCTAATATTCTGTCATTCCACCAAAGACTTAGAACTGCTAGGATTGGCAATCTCATGCAAAATACTACTTCATACAGAGAAAATAGTGAGAAACACTATGCCACTACCGTAACTCCAATAAACAACTTCGACAAAAGGAAATATAACAATCTGAACCAATCAGTAATAATCAAAGATAAACTAGCTGGTCATAGGATCTATTTTGATTTTAGAAACTCTAATACACATCCTTGTAACAGAAATTCTATCCTTCCTGCCCAAGACCATGATATACTGATGATAAGTGCTTTTAATCATATGTCTTTGCAAGATGATGTTTCAGGTTATAGCCAAATGATTCCCTTGCAAAGTAGACAGCTCAAATATTTTTTCCAGTATGCTGGAAGTAGTTCCAATTTCAAACTCAAAATCGCAAAATCACCGGACACAAAAAATATGTTCCTAAAAGCCATGTTTCCAGTCTTAAATTTCTGCATATTGACATACCTTGATGATGTCATTATATATTTCAAGAATGACAAAGAATATATACATTACTTGAAAAAGATGTACAGTAAAGGAAGGAGTGGAAATCATAGGTATCAAGAGGTACAGCGGGAAGATACAGGTTTGTTCAGAGATTCACGCATGAATCCTTATGTCATGTTTACAAGAGAAAAATTTCCCAATTTTTCTTTCCAAGAACTAGATGGGCCAAGAATGGTAGGAGATCCTTACGAGGATAAGATGCTTAAGTTTCACCATTTCCAAGATTTCTGAGTTTAAAACATTTTCAATCATTGTATATACCACTGTTTGAAAAATAGATAAAATAGAAAATTCAAAAAACAATAGAAAAATAGAAAAAGAGGGCAGTTTGAAAAATAGAAAGAAGGCCCCATGTTAAAAAATAGTCATTCAGAAAGTGCGCAAGTCTAAATGCTGCTACTAGTGCTCAAATGTCTTGTTCAGTTATCTAGCCTAAACATAGCTGAACATGTTTTAAATTTATTTGCTGATAAGTTAGTGAGTGAAAAAGATGGTCAACATTGTGTAAGCTTGGCTTATTAAAGAGATTAGATTAGAAAAAGATATTGGTTCCACATGCTCAAAACAGAACCAAAGAGGGAAGCGGGGATGAAAAACAAATTGTGCATCCTAGCCCCGTTTTTCTAGATTTCACTTTTCGCAAAATAATATTTGTGTGCAACTTGTCCTTAATGCGGCAAGTACATGACAAATCAGATTGTGTAACCCTGATTTGATCATTTTAAATTTCCTGTTTTAGATTAGAGAACAAAATCCTGTCAAACAGCTTAACCTTGACAGTTGATCTAGCATAGGTAGAGTAATTAAGGAGTTCATCAGTTTAATCTAAACTCCTGGTAGATATAAGTGTAGAACTAGATAGGTTCATTTTTTAAAAAATATATATTGTCAAAAGGGTTGCTAGTCCAAATGCACCCAAAGGAAGAAAAAATGTTAGGAAAGATAGTGGGGTAGGCAGAAATATCATTGATGCTAATCATGCTGTCATTTTTCAGAAGTAGCATCAAGGAATAAATGAAATTTGCACCAATGGGTAAGGCACTGGTCTTCATAAGCCAAAGATCTGAAATTTTGGACACCTCCTGAAAAGGAGCTGCCCTCCCCAAATGGAGCCACTGTTAGCCATTAGTATTTTTCACTTGTTGGTGATGACTAGTTATAACAGTCAAGTTTTCTAGCAGCTGATCTAAAAATTTGTCAATTTTTCCAGCTGGAAAACACCCATAAAATTTGTTTCCCTCTTACCTTTCAGTCTGCCCATGAAGAGATGAAACCTCATTATCAAGTATTATCTAGCCTCAGCCATACTAGCTTGTCCATCAGCTCCAAAGAAAACAATCCAAATCTATCCAAAGAAGTCTCCCCTAAGTTAGGTAGTGGCGCTTTACTCCCTTGGCAAACTATCCTAAAGCCAAAGAAACTCTATCTACTATAGACCAGTCACAACGGACCTCCCATTCTGCAAATAAATTTGGTTACAACCCTAGGTCACACCACTCATAAACCCTCAAGTCTCAGCAATACATGTACCATAGGTCAAACTGATTTTAGGTGGTTTTACAGTGTTTTAATGGATCTTTCAGGAACAGAAGTATACCAACATTCCCAGGAGATAGTATTTGGTTCCACATGAGAAGACAACTGTTTCTCAATATGATTTTGAGCCTGGGATGCAGTTACAGAGCAGTGAGTTGTTTCATTAAGCTCCTACGATCACAGTCAAAACATGAAAGACAGTGAAAGGAAAAATAACACTGTTAAAGGCTGATGAGATGGCATGACTAAAAAAACCTCCTTCATCTATAAGAAGAGGGATTGAATACTGAAGAACCTCCTTCATTTTATAAGTAGAGGGTTAAGAGCGCCTCCTTCATCTATAAGCAGAGGGCCAATGAACAAAGTTTGATTTTAAGAATTGCATTGACTATAAGAAAAATTTTGAAGTACAGTGAGACAGCAACTAAGGGTTTTTGAAATAAAATGATGATTAAAGGCAAAGTCAGAGCAATAGTGCTTTTAAAAAATTGTTTACAGAAGTTCCTCTTTTATTTAGATACAATGTGAAGTAATGGGTTCATCATCAATGAAGAAATATTATTAAGCTGATGGCCAAAGGAGCCAAAAGGGTCTTGGTCCCAAACTGACCTCTGTCATCATGTGCAAGGGAAACCAATAAGAGTGAGGATTGCTTTTCAAGAGCTATTGTTCTTTCTATTCATAAAGAATTTCCTTTCAAAATTACTCATCATAGTGGACAGAAGGCAATTTGAGTTTATTTTTCCCAAAAGGCATTGCAACTAAACACACAAGCTCATAAATATGTAAGAAGGATTATGGCATGAGTTTCAAAAATTCTGGAACAACATTCAAAGCCAATAATGCATGTCACTGTCACAAATGAAGGCATTCTCCTTATGAAAATAGGTCAAAGGTGCCTTGCTGTTGTAGTTTGAGTAGAGAAGAATTTTTCAAAAGAAGTGCCATCTTGATGGATAGATGATAGTAAGCTCAAGTGAATACAACTAGGCCTCACTCAACGTCAAGAGAAGCATTATTTGGAGAATACATCTACAGTCCCTATATGGATTTGAGCCATATTCCCTCTAACAAGCAAATATAATCATAAGGAACATAAGCTATCAATCAAGTTTTAAAGAGATAGGTCATTTCCTTGCAAAATGGAAAAAGATGCTTCACCACTCATTGGTATGTTTTGAGCAGATTTCCCATTTTGAAGATGTCATTAAAGGGTTGGCAGTGGCAGAGTTTCCTTTTTAATAATAAATCATAGGGAAAAGAGTTTGACCCTTGGATGATTTTATTACAAGAGGAAAGAGTCATATCTGTCAAAACTGGCCAGATAGCATGCACAGCCTTTTTGCCAACATTATTTAAAAGTATGAGCCCCTTATAGCATGTTCAAAGTCACTATGGTTTTGTTTTCAAATAAACAAAGGCAATGGTTTTAAAGAAAGGAGCCTTCAAAACCCTCACAAGTCAAACTCAAGGGTAGTTGGCTTTCTGCGTTCAAAAGAGAATAAGGAGACCGTTGCAAGCCATTTGAAATTCTCAAAAAACAAGGCAACACTCCCCTTTGGATGTCCACGAGACCGAAGAAGGATTTTTCGGGCAAATTCATAGATTTTTCAGGCTTGAAGACTGCGCGGCGCGCCTGTAGAGTTGTGCGGCGCGTTCAGGCGAAGTTTTTCCAAAGGGTTGCACTGTCGTGCGACGCGCCTATAGCGGCATGCGGCGCGCCTGTAGGCGTTGGTCACGACTGCCCATCAGTGACCCGACAACTTCTCTTTGCACGGCGCCTTCCATAATAAACGTGCCGCACTTGTTTCAAACCATCAAAATTCCTCCAAAAGCTTTGAAAGTTGCTCAAAACCCTCAAACAATGACTGCCATCGATTTTCAAGGTATTTATGTGCCTCCTTGGTATATTCAAATTTCTAAAAGGGTGATCAATGCTGCTTTTTTCAAAGACTAAATGATGGTGAAAAAATGAAACTTTCGGTGTAAAGTGAGGTGTGTTGGGGGGAAAAGGTTTGAAGAGTATTGTTACAGTTAGTTGAAAGTGAAGTGGTCATTTTTTTATGTCAAAGGCCTAAACACTGCCCTCAGAACAATGCTAAAAAATAAACCTGCAAGTCAGAATATACACAATAGTGAAGGTTTTGTCAAATTGTGAAGGTAACCTTGCTATGATAAAACAAAGCTAAACTCTGGTAGCTATATGCATTGGTGAAAACAGTGCTTAGGAGGGTTGATCGTTTTGTTTAAAAACTCGATATTTTTTGTGGTTTATGATTACTCAAGGTGAACAACATAGTAAAGCAAAGGCTTTATTGTTGTCAAAAGACCTAACAAACTGCCCTCAAAACAAGTTTAAAGGTGGAGGCAGTGTTTAAAGGGAGGAAAGACAGGGTTTGAAAAGTGAAACAGTGGGCCTAATTTCAAACAACAGTGATCATTGTATATGTGTTTTGTCATTTCAAAAGTTTCCTCGGTGTGGTAAAAATCAAAAAATCAGTGCTGCCATCTTTGTCCATGAAACATGCTTCAATGAGTGAAAGTTATTAAACCAAGTTTTGAGGTGTTCTTGTTTACCTATGTGTGAGAAATAGTAAAGACAAGGAAGCTATTTTTTATTAGGAGTTTTTTCCCTTTGTCTAAATGTAGGGCTATCTTGTTTTTATCAAAACACAAAGAGCTTTGTGACCTTACCCAAACACATTAATCATTTGACTATGTGTACCTTCTATTTTACTGTGTGCATATTATTATAACTTACTTGTTGATTGGCATACAAAAGGGGAAAAGCAGTGTTTTGGAAGGAGCAGAGACTTGATATTACAAAGTCATTTCCTCACATAGTACTCAAGGAAGTCCGCATCAAACAAAGGATTAATCAAGAAGACAAAGAGTTGTGTTTGAGAAAACACTTCAAAAAAAAAAACCATTTTATTGGCTTTGTTTTGGCAAAGACATCCGTAATGTGACGTTCTCCTTGTGCGGACAAAGAGGGAGTGGATTGCATAAGAGATTTGAGCCTAATTCCACTGAAGAAGTGAATGCCCACCCATCAGTCTTGTTCAATTTCCATGAGGTCGGGTGCTTAGATTTTTGTCAAAGGGTGTAAGAGGTGAAGAGTTTTTCTCCTTTGACACATCTTTGCGCTTTAAGGTTTCAAGACAAGCATTTCCAGTTGGCAGGCCTTGACTTCAAATTTTCTCCAAGGTCCATCTCCAAGGCCACTAAAATCCCCTATATTGGTGAGAAATGGTTTAAACAAAGCCATTTGGACTCAGAAGATTACAAGCCCTTTCTAAAGCCTAAACACAGAGATTTATGTACTTCTATTTTCCCTTTCTCATATCTTTTAGCCAGCTACGCCCCTCTCATGAAGATTATCATGAAGTAATTCACTTGTGAGGGAAGATTCTCCCGAATCTATGCATATCACATTCGACTGCTCATGCATTTCACAAGGACCAAGCTGTTAAATCTTCCTTTCTTCTTACACAAGAGCATTGAGAAAATGACTTCCACTATTCAGAAGAAGCCTCCTTCACAGCGAATCATCTGCCTCTTCCATCACTCTCTCATCAAAGTCATCATCCTTCATCAGCTTGAAACGAGGGAGGTCTCTTGGGATACTTTCTTCACCCATCCATATTTCTCCATTGTCCCTCCAGTTCACACATCCCCTACACCTCCTACTCATCATCCCTTGCCTTCTTCTAGCAGACCTATTCCCAAAAAGTTCAAGTTTACCACAGAACAAACCGAGCCTGAAGAAGGAGAAGACAGTGACCATGAGGAGGAAGAAGTACATGAGCAGAAAAAAGAAAGTGATGATGTGTTGTTAGAATAAGGATGAGGAAGATGTTGGAACAAGAAGGCTGATGGCAATGGAGGCAGCAAAGAAGCAAACGAAGGAAGCAAAGGAGACAGGTAGAGGCAGAGGAAGAGAATATAGAGGCAGAATCGTTATCATAGGTAGAGGCAGAGGCAGAGCCGTTATCACAGCAGTAGAGGCAGAGGCAGAGTGAAAGATACAGCAGAGGTAGAGACACAGCTATTATTCCGATAATCGCTACCCCAGCTGGAGGATATACATAAAATTCCGAGAATCGCCCAAGCCAGCGGATATATATATATATATGTACCTTAGTTCCGAGAATTACCCAGCCGGGCGTTATATATATATATAAAATAAATTCTGAGAATCACCTACCCCACTGGAAGATACACAAAAGATTGGAGCGGCAAAGTATATATATATATATATATTCATAACCCAAGCGGCAATGTAATGCATATATATATATAAATCTCATTATGGGAATCGTATACTCCAGCGGCAAAGTATATATTGCACTTTATATACAAAGGACTAAAGCATATATATATATATATATATATATATATATATATAGCCATATGTAGCGCGAGATTCAAAGAACCAAAGTACCATAAGGCGGGACCCTCATCAATTGCATCGGAAAAAGTTGGTAGCGGATCACATCCAACCAAAACTTGCGATTGCGATTGAAGCCCAGACCCGATGGGCTTATAAACCATGAGTAACAAGTATTTCAAGTCCAACAAAATCGCATCGGAATAGTCTAATCGCATCGGAGAATATAAAGGGATTGGAACGTCACAACAGAAAGTTGCGATTGCGATCAATCGCATCGAAACAATCGCAAAAGTATCAATCGCATCGGAGCAAGGTAGCTTGCGATTGTGATTGGCAATACCAGACGCGATAGTCATATAAACTCCACCTAATAAAACATGGTCGGGTTTGCATATCAATCGCAATCGAAAATTTGTGGAGCGTATCAATCGCATCGCATCAGATCAATCGGAATCGGAAATCGCTGGAGGAGTAGTATATCACATCGAAAAACGTGCCAGGTGGGCTCGAAAGGTTTTTAATGTTGAAACAGGTTTTATCATTTATGCCAAGAGTTATTTGAAGGTTTCATGGAAAAGTAAGAATTTTTGGTTCGTTATATGGACCAACATATATTATGTGGAAGTGGCAGTTTATATGTTAAAACTTTATATAAATTCGCCTAGAATTGAATCTATGAGATATATATGTATATATATAAAAGGCCTTGTTATAAAACGTTGTAGCGATTGTATTGAAATATGCCACGTGGTCTATGGACCCACGGGCCTCGGCTTAAGGTGGAGGGCGATTATTAATAATTGCGATGTATGTATGTTTCGCTTGCGGAACTTTCCACATCAACAAGACACTTATTGTATGAAAAGCGTTGGAATATGCACAGATTTAAAGGCAGCAGTTACACCACAGCAGAGGACAGAAAAGAAAACAAAGTTGAAAAGAGATAAAGCACAGTCACAGAGGAGACAGACACAGTCAAAGAAAAGACAAATGCGCAGCGAGCCAAAAGACTGAATGAGTGAGCTAGAGTTCTCATTGTAATTTGAATGTAAATATTTTTAATTGATTTATATTGTTGTGATGCATTGGCAAGTCTCCAGAGGAAAAACAAAGCTCCCACTGTAATATTGAAATTAATGCATGTTGTTATATTTTCTGAATGAGCGAGTGAAAGAAATGAAAAGGCAGAAAGCGAAGAGGCATGGCTGTCCATTCCAAATTCATTGAGGAATGCTAACAGTCACAAGAAAATCCTTATAAATAATATCATCTTGATATGAAAAAAGAGGTTAGAGAGAGTAAATCTAGAGAAGGCAGAATATAGAAGTGTGAGGCAGAGAAGATTAAGAAAAGAAGAGCAGAAAGAGAAGCTACAGAACAGAGCTGATATCTGAGGTAAATCAGCAAACATTCAGTTTGATAAATTGAGGAAGTTGGAGCTTCCCTATCAAGTTGCAGCTTGATAGCTGTCAGTTGTAGCCGACTGAGGTTGGAGCCTCCTGTAGGTTGGTGCCTGCAGAAAATTGAAGGGAGTTGGTGCTTCCTTGCAAGTTGTAGCTTGCAGAATTGAGGATAGAGCCTCCTGTAGGTTGGTGCCTGCAGAAAAAAATGGTGAGAGGGAGTTGGAGCTTGCCTTTGCATCACAACAATAATAAGATGTGGTTTTCTCCCTTTATGGGTTTCCACTTACATCTGCTGTCTCTATGTGTGTTTCTTATGTGTTGATGTGATTCTTTCAATCTGATTAATTGTTTGCTGCTCTCAACATAAGTATGGTGTCACATTAATTTAATATTAGCTGCAACATTTTAAGACTGTTCACATAGTAAGCTGTAAATAAGTTTGGTGAAAATTTGAAAAGGCTTATGTATGTACTAAACTGATTCACCCCCCCCTCTCAGTTTAATTAAAAGATTCAACAATTGGTATCATAGCAGGTTCCTTTGTATAAGTCTAACAACTGAAGGGAGATCCTAGGTTCCCAAGATGGCTAGTAAAGAAGGATGCTCAACCAATAAAGCCCCTTTCTTCACTGGTGAAAATTATGCTTTCTAGAAAATTAGAATGAGGACAAACATAATGTCTCTAGGAATAGAAGTCTGGGCTGCTGTGGAATTAGGATATGCCCCAAAGGCAACTGAAACAGAGAAAGAAACAAAACAAGATTTTGTGGCTAACGCAAAAGCCATGAATGCCATCCTGAATGGATTGTGTGAAGCAGAGTTTATCAAAGTAATGCACAAAGACACTGCCAAAGAAATGTGGGATACTCTGGAGAACATCCATGAGGGGGACAAGAAAGTAAAGACTGCCAAACTTCAAGTTTATAAAGCCCAGTTTGAAAACTTAAAAATGAATGATGATGAAGACATTGCCAGTTTCTTCCTAAAAGTTGCAGAAATTGTTAACAATATGAAAGCTCTTGGAGAAACCATGCCAGAAAGTATAATTGTGCAAAATATTCTAAGATCTCTTCCATCCAGGTTTAATCCCAAGGTGTCTGCAATAGAAGAAACAACTAATTGGGAGACCTTAACCATGAACCAGCTACTTGGAAATCTAACAGCATATGAGATGAGGCTCTCACAAAAGAAGCCAAGTACAAGGGAGGCAGCCTTTAAAACAGAAAAGAAGAAAGAAGAATAGGGAGACATATGCTCTTGCTCGGATGAAGAAGAGGAAAAATTTGTCAAGAAATTGGATAGAGGCTCAGGTAAATACAAAGGTAAACTTCCTTTCAAATGCTTTAACTGTGGAAGAGTTGGACACTATGCTACTAAGTGTCCTCACAAGAAAGTAAGGAATCAGGCTCAAGAGTCAGAGAAAAATAAATCAAAGAACTGGCAGAAAGGAAAGAAGTTCAGCAAAAAATCCTTCTATGCTCAACAAGACAGCAGTACATCTGAAGATTCAGATGAATCCTCAAGTGAAGAAGGAACCTCCGAATTCTTATTGATGGCCATAGAAGATCTTGAAGGACTCCTGCTAGAAGATGAAGAAGAAGAAGGGGAAGTCGACCTTGAGGGGGAGCTAAGAAGTGCTCTGGAAGAGATTGACAGACTCAAACTGAAATGCAGAAAACAAAAGGACATTCTTCTCAAGTATGTAAGAGAAGAACAAAACTCAGAAGTCCTCATGCAGCTGAAGGTAGAGCTTGAAGAAGCCAAGAAGATAGAAGACATGTTACTTCAGCAAATCAAGGATAAAACCCGAGAACAAGAGAAGCTGGAAGAAGAAGTAGTATGTCTCAAGAAGAAACTAGAAAATGCTCAAAGGAAAGTGGTTATAAACTCTTCTCAAACAAAAAGCTCTAGTAAGTTGAATGAAATTCTGGTTGCTCAAAGATCCCCTATGATAAAGACTGGAATAGGCTATGATGGAGAATCAAGTAAAGGAAAAGAAAAGGTTGACAGAGAGATTATTTTTGTAAAAGCAAATAAGAATGATGAAGCAGCTCAAACAATTCCTACAAAAGAAGAAATATGCAATAAGGAAGACAAAGATCAGAAGAAACCACTAGTAGCAAAGAATGTAATAAATACTAAGACCCCTGAATATGTAAAATTTGGAAACCATCAAAGAAGATTCTTCCCTCCAATGAAGAATGCCACCTGTTATGTCTGCCACAAGTTGGGACACATTGCTACATATTGTCATGCAAGAAGGAGTAATTCAAACCAGCAAAAGATGCAAACATTGAAGAGACTGCCTCAAGCAAACAAATGGAAGAGAAAACCTTACATCAGGTATGCAAATAGCTTCTATGGTTACTGCTTTTATTGTAAGGAATTTGGTCATAAAATCATTGAGTGTAGAAAGTATGGACAAAGATTGATGTTTAACACCTCAAGAAGGTTTATGAATCAAAGAAATTATGTTCATACTCATAATTCTACAAAAATTATGATCAAATGTTGTGTATGCAATCAAGTTGGACTTATACCTTCCAAATGTCCTCTAAGAAGATGTAGTTCATCACCTCACAAAAGATACCAAACAAAAGGGTGCCTCCAGTGGATAAAGAAGGTGAATAAGTGTGACCTAGCTCTAACTGCTCAAGATCTGAAAAGCCAATGGTATTTGGACAGTGGCTGCTCTAAACACATGACAGGAGACAAAAGCAAGTTTATAACTCTTGATGAAAAGAAATCTAGCAATGTTACTTTTGGCAATGATAAATCAGGTAAGATCAAGGGAAAAGGCTCAGTCAGCATAGAAAATGGCAGAGGAAAGGCCCAAGATGTACTATTTGTAGATGGGCTGAAAGAAAATTTACTAAGTGTCAGTCAGATGTGTGACAAAGGCTGTGAAGTTATTTTTAGAGCACAAGATTGTGAAGTCAGATCAAGCACCACAAGTAAGACTCTACTCAAAGGAGTTTGAATAGAAAGTAATGTTTACATTGTGAAAGAGGAAGATGAAGCATGTCATCTTAGCAAACTAGAAGAGTCATGGTTATGGCATAAAAGTTTGGGACATCTCAGCTTCGATCACATCATCAGACTAAGTAAGAAGAAAGTTGTCAGATACATGCCATAAATAAAGTGACCTTCTAATACCATATGCAAATCATGTCAATTAGGCAAACAAACTCGCACATCCTTCAAGGCCAAAGAGGAGTTATCAACAAGAAGACCACTCCAGCTTGTGCACATGGATTTTTGTGGACCTGCAAGAACTAAAACACCAAGTGGAGAATCCTACTTCATGCCGATAATAGATGATTTCTCTAGAATGACATGTGTTTCTTTTCTCAAGAATAAATTGGAAGCTCTGGAAAAATTCAAAATATTTAAAACATTAGCAGAAAATTAGACAGGATGCAAGCTGAAATGCATCAGATTAGATAGAGGCGGTGAATTCACTGATTATGAATTTGTAGACCTATGCAATGAACATGGCATAAAACAGAAATTTACTATTGCAGGGACACCTCAGCAGAATGGAGTAGTAGAGAGACAAAACAGATCTATTCAAAAAATTGCCAGAGCCATGATGCAAGAAAATAATATTCCTCAAACCTTCTGGACAGAAGCGGTACACACAACAGTGCATATCCTTAATAAAGCTCACTTAAGGCCAAGCAATGACAAGACTCCCTATGAGCTATGGCATGGAAAGCCAACTTCAATCAAACATTTTAGAATCTTTGGAAGCAAGTGTTACATAAATAATAATGATGAAAATCTTGGAAAATTTGATGCAAGAGCAGATGAAGGGATATTTCTAGGATATGCATCCAAAATTAAAGGGTACAGGTGCTACAACAAGACTCTTCGGAAAATAGTAGAAAGCATTGATGTGAGATTTGATGAAGAACTTCCAAACAATACAAGAGATACTGACTGCTGCAATCCATCAGACAACCATGAAGAAGAAAACCAAGATGATGAGGAAACAAGCAAGACAATAGAAGATACAGAGCTAAGTTCTAAAAGTCCCTCAAGATATACTCAGAAGAACCATCCTGAAGATCAGATCATTGGAGACAAGAGAGTAGGGATCCAAACAAGAAGGCAGCTAACTCAACAAACTGAAGAGATATACATAGCCATGTTGTCACAAATTGAGCCAAAGAGATTTGAAGAAGCCAGCAAGGACAAGTCTTGGGTAAATGCTATGAATGAAGAATTGGACCAAATTGAGAAAAACAACACCTGGGAATTAGTTCCTAGACCCACTGAGAAGAATGTCATAGGCTCAAAATGGGTATTCAAAAATAAAATGAATGAGCAAGGACGAGTAATCAGGAATAAAGCCAGGCTGGTCTGCAAAGGATACTCACAAATTGAAGGACTTGATTACGATGAAACATTTGCCCTTGTAGCCAGAATGGAAGCTATCAGAATGTTCCTGGCATTAGCATGCTACCAAGACTTCAAGGTACATCAAATGGATGTGAAATCTGCTTTTCTTAATGGAGATCTAGAAGAAGAAGTCTACATGGAACAACCAGAAGGCTTCTCATTGACAGACAAATAAGACTATGTGTGCAGACTGAAGAAGGCTCTATATGGAATGAAACAGGCTCCTCGTGCTTGGTACTCAAGATTGGATAAATATTTTAAAAAACAAGGCTTTAAGAGAGGTGGAGTAGACAGCAATCTGTACATAAAAGCCCATGAAAATGAACTCTTGATTGTTGTAGTATATGTTGATGACATTATGTTTGGAAGCAATAGAGAAGAACTAGAAAAAGGGTTTTCTAATGAGATGAAAACAGAGTTTGAGATGTTTATGATTGGAGAGCTCAGTTTCTACTTAGGACTTCAAATTCAGCAAAAGAACACAGGTACATTCATCTCACAGGAAAAATACTTTAAAGAAATGTTGAAAAAGTTTAAAATGGAGGACTGCAAACCTGTGTCAACTCCCATGATCACGAGATGCAAGATGTGTTTTGATGATGGATCTGTTGATATAGATCAAAAACTCTACAGATCCATGATAGGAAGTCTGTTGTATCTGACTGCATCAAGACCAGACATCATGCTAGCGGTAGGACTAGTGGCTAGATATCAAGCAGCACCTAAACAAAACCATCTTCTGGCAGTAAAAAGAATATTCAGATACCTACAAGGAACAACACAGTATGGACTATGGTATCCTAAAGGCAAAAGCTTCACCTTGACAGCATACACAGATGCAGATTGGGCCATCTGTGTGGATGACAGGAAAAGCACAAGTGGAGGTGCTTTCTATCTAGGAGAAAGTCTGGTGGCATGGTTAAGAAGAAACAAACAACTATCTCTCTGCCTACAGCATAAGCAGAATATATAGCAGCAGCAGCATGTTGTACACAAGTCATGTGGATGAAGAAAACCCTCCAAGACATGAAGGTAAGCATTGATGAACCTATCTCAATCAAATGTGATAATACAAGTGCTATAAGCATATCTAAAAACATTGTGCTTCACTCAAAAATTAAACATATCCCAATCAAGTATCATTTTCTCCGAGAACAAGTGGCTCAGAAGATAGTAAAACTAGAGGATGTACCAACAAAACAACAAACAACAGATATATTTACCAAACCACTTGCTAGAGAGCCATTTGAATATTTGAGAGACAGACTAGGGGTAGTATCTGTAGATGCTACTCTCTGATATGAAGAGAATTCACAGTTTCAAGGGGAGAACAGAAACGAAAATATCATTCTCAGGGGGAGATCAACGAGCAAGGGAAGCATGAAAACAGGTCCTCAGGATCAAAGGGATTATGGCAATAAAACATTCAGCATAAAAGAATCAATAAAAAGGAAAAAGGGCCAGTGGTGCAGCAGAAGAGTGGTGAACCCGAAGTGAATTGAACACGGAAGAATAATGAACTCGACGTGTATCTAATCCAAATTTTGGAGCAGCAGTGTACAAAGTCAGAAAATTTCAGAGAGAGGAAATGCATGAAATGTTGAAAAAGGATAGAAACACAGCATCAAAGAATAGAAGCTTCACTAAGAATTCGAAACCCTTGCCATTGATGTCAAAGGGGGAGGAAGAGCAAGCAACAGTAAGAAGAGAAAGAAACAGGAGAAAGGATCCTAACAGGCAAACAGAGGAAGTGCATTGCCATTAATGCCAAAGGGGGAGACTGTTGGAAATGTTGTCATTGATGGCAAAGGAGGTAGCAAAGACAGAGACAGGCAATGGAGCAACAAAGAAGCAAACGAAGGAAGCAAAGGAGACAAGCAGAGGCAGAGGAAGCGAATATAAAGGAGACAGGAAGAGGCAGAGGAAGCGAATATAGAGGCAGAACCGTTATCAGAGGCAGAGGCAGAGGCAGAGCCGTTATCACAGCAGTAGAGGCAGAGCCAGAGCGAAAGAAGCAGCAGAGGCAGAGACACAGCTGTTATTCCGAGAATCGCTACCCCAGCTGGAGGATATATATAAAATTCTGAGAATCGCCCAAATCGACGGATATATATATATATGTACCTTAATTCCAAGAATTACCCAGTCGGGCGTTATATATATATATAAAATAAATTTCGAGAATCACCTACCCCACTGGAAGATACACTAAAGATTGGAGCAGCAAAGTATATATATATATATATATATATCATTCCGGGAATCATAACCCAAGCGGAAATGTAATGCATATATATATAAATCTCATTCTGGAATCATAACCCAAGCGGCAATGTAATGCATATATAATATAAATCTCATTCCGGAAATCATAACCCAAGCAGCAATGTAATGCATATATAATATAAATCTCATTCCGGGAATCGTATACTCCAGCGGCAAAGTATATATTGCGCTTTATATACAAAGGACTAAAGAATATATATATATATATATATATATATATATATATATATATATATATGTATGTAAGTATGTATGTATGTATGTATGTATGTGTGTATGTATATATATATATATATATGTATAGCCATATGTAGTGCGAGATTCATAGAGCCAAAGTACCATAAGGCAGGACCCTCATCAATCGCATCGGAAAAAGTTGGCAGTGGATCACATCCAACCAAAATTTGCAATTGCGATTGAAGCCCGGACCCGATGGGCTTATAAACCATGAGTAACAAGTATTTGAAGTTCGGCATAATTGCATCGGAATAGTCTAATCGCATCGGATAATATAAAGGGATCAGAATGTCACAACAGAAAGTTGCGATTGCGATCAATCACATCGGAACAATCGCAAAAGTATCAATCGCATCGGAGCAAGGCAGCTTGCGATTGGCAATACCGGACGTGATAGTAATATAAAATCCGCCTTATAAAACATGGTCAGGTCCACATATCAATTGCAATCGGAAATTTGTGGAGCATATCAATGGCATCGCATCAGGTCAATCACATCAGATCAATCAGAATCAAAAATCGCTAGAGGAGTAGTATATCGCATCGGAAAATGTGTCAGGTGGGCCTAAAAGGTTTTTTATGTTGAAACAGGTTTTATTATATGGAAGTGGCATTTTATATGTTAAAAATTTATATAAATTTTCCGAGAATTGAATCTATGAGATATATATGTATATATATAAAAGGCGCTGTTATAAAACGCTGTAGCGATTGTATTGAAATATGCCGCATGGTCTGTGGACCCATGGGCCTCGGCTTAAGGTGGAGGGCGATTATTAATAATTGCGATGTATGTATGTTCTGCTTACGGAACTTTCCACATCAACAAGACACTTACTATTGAAAAGCATTGGAATATGCCCAGATTTAAAGGCAGCAGTTACACCACAGTAGAGGACAGACACAGTCAAAGAAAATACAAATGCGCAGCAAGCCAAAATACTGAATGAGTGAGCTGGAGTTCTCATTGTAATTTGAATGTAAATATTTTTAATTGATTTATATTGTTGTGATGCATTGGCAAGTCTCCGGAGGAAAAACAAAGCTCCCACTGTAATTTTGAAATTAATGAATGTTGTTATATTTTTGAATGAGCAAGTGAAAGAAATGAAAAGCCAGAAAGCAAAGAGGCATGGCTGTCCATTCCAAATTCATTGAGGAATGCTAACAGTCACAAGAAAATCCTTATAAATAATATCATCTTGATATGAAAAATGAGGTTAGAGAGAGTAAATCTAGAGAAGGCAGAATATAGAAGTGTGAGGTAGAAAAGATTAAGAAAAGAAGAGCAGAAAGAGAAGCTACAGAACAGAGCTGATATCTGAGGTAAATCAACAAACATTCAGTTTGATAAATTGAGGAACTTGGAGCTTCCCTATCAAGTTGCAGCTTGATAGCTGTCAGTTGTAGCTGACTGAGGTTGGAGCTCGTAGGTTGGGTGCCTGCGTAAAATTGAAGGGATTTGGTGCTTGCAAGTTGTAGCTTGAAGAATTGAGGTAGGAGCCCCCCGTAGGTTGGTGCCTCGTGTAAAAACAAGCAGAGAGGGGAGATGAGCTTGCCTTGCATCACAACAATAATAAGATGTGGTTTTCTCCTTTTATGGGTTTTCGCTACTCTTTCTATCTCTATGTGTGTTTCTTATGTGTCAATGTGATTCTTTCAATCACACTGTTTGCCGCTTCTCAACATAAGTATGGTGTCACATTAATTTAATATTAGTCAAATATTTTAAGACCTGTTCACATAGTAAGCCGTAAATAAGCTGTAAAACTTATGTCATGGCAATGTTAGTTCCCCATGTTTTGGCCAGATTGGCAAGACAAAAAGATGAGACAACATCAGAACCACTTTGGGGCCCTAGGATCTAGCCCTCCTGGACCCGGAGAGGGATCTCTCCAATAGAGCAAAGAATGATATGTCTTTAAAGCTCGAATTGAGATGTTAGGCTAGTTATGAAGCACAAAGGGGGGTTTAAAGTGATTCGTGTTGTCATTTTTGGCCGTTTCTGTTGTTGTTCAAGTTGCTGGTAGTTTGTCGTTAGAGGGATTCATTTGACTGTTAGAACAGTCTTGGGAGGAAGTTGCAGAGTAGTTTGTATGTAATAGGCTGGGAGGAGAAGTTGGGACTGTATTAGCCATTGAGCCATATTGTACATGACTGGTTTTGCATCTATTAATCAAAGCACATTTCATAGGATCCTGGTCTATTGCTATTGGTGATGTTTTCTTACTCTGTTTATTACATTTTCACATTGTTTCATGTTCTTCTGGTAGGCATCAGAATAATGGTATAGGATTCACCCTTGTTAGGTGCCCTATGCTGTCTGCTCTCCCTACCTTTATGTTTTCCGCCCTATGTGCTGTCTAAGAGTGGATTCACGGGTTTAACCAGTGCAGTGGATGTTATTGCCTGCTGGCTAATGTATGAACTTGGGGGTTTGCTTCTTAGATGTTTCTTTGTAATATTACCTCTGTTTTTATCTTGGAGTTGCTAAAGCAGACCTGGAGTTAAATGACCTCTGGTCCGATCTATAAGCAGCCCCATTGTCTCTTTGAGAGCTGCCTTTGAGTATGTCCAAGCAGGTCTGGAGTTAAATGACCTCTGACCTGATCTATAGACAGAAATTCGGTTGCTTTCCTTCTTTCACTTTCCTCCTTAATGTTCCATCCCATCATCTATCTAAAAGATCCTTTAGTGTAGATGACTTGCCCTTTGAAGGCCTTGGCTAGTTGTTGCAAGTAATTCCCTTTCATGACTCTATAGCCCAATGGATGGCACTGTCTTGGCCTATCCTCTTTGCTGAAGCCTCCTACTGTTTTGTTTCCTTTCTCTCATTACTTTCCCAGTCTATGATCTCCTGACCAACCCAGCAACCCTTCAACCAAATCATTTAAAACCCCTCTATGCTTCATACCTAGCCTAACACCTCAATTCGAGCTTTAAAGACATATCATTCTTTGCTCTATTGGAGAGATCCCTCTCCGGGTCCAGGAGGGCTAGATCCTAGGGCCCCAAAGTGGTTTGATGTTGTCTCATCTTTTGGTATTACCAAATCTGCCAGGATGAGGGAACCTCAACATGTATTAAACCGATTCACTCCCCCCTCTCGCCTTAATTAAAGATTCAGTAAAAGAAAGCGTTGAACAACAACATCACAGTTGATGCTTAGCAAGATCAAGAGATGAAGAACAATTAGACTTATGATGAGGGTGAGCAACCTTATGATGACACACGCTACCAAAAAGAGACCAACAACAAGATCACGTTGAGGAGGAACAGAGTGAAGATGAAGATGTTGAACAAAGGTGTGAAAGTGATGAATAGGGGCAAATAAAAGATGACACACAACAGAAGATCACGTAGAGGAGGAACAGAGTATCATGAAAGTGTCGAACTCTGGAGCAAAGCAGACAGAGAGTGATAAATTGTGGGAAAATTAATGTCCATATGTCCAAATACAAGAAGGAGGCCTCCAAAGCCCAAGTGAGGTTGGAAGAAATCATGGGTGAGTTCGATGAAAGTGAAGGCGAAGATCAGCCTAGGCGAAAGAGGCCAAGAACCATGGGGCTAAAAAAGGCCCTTGAGAAGCAAAAAGAAGAGGAAAATGCCCTTCTCCAATCTACCCCTCTCACTGTATTGTTCAAACAAGAGATAAAGAAAAATAGGGAGGCATGGCTTGAGAGATTCAATGACCACTTGGAGAAGAAATTGGAGAAGGCAAATAGGGATTTAGACCTTCAAAGGAGAATGACGGGGCATTATAAAAATTTAAATCAGTTTGCCCGGCGGAAGTTGAAGGCTGCTCAAGAAAAACTCAAGAAGGCCAAAGGGAAGCAACCGACACAAAAATTGAGGAAAGACACCTCAAGACTTCACATCTTGGCCTATGCTTCACAACATGTTACTGAGAACCCTTGAAGATCATGCTCGCCAATTTGGGGCGAAATTTGACATCTTTTGGTTTTTTGTCATTTTTGGGTTTTTGGGCAAAAACCATGGGCATCGCCATTTCAATTTGGGGCATCATAAAAGGATGAGAATGGTATCATTGGATGCCATATTTTCAGGAGCACATACTCAGCGATTTTCAGGACATTTGAAGATCTTTTTCTCCCCCAAAATGGCGAAAAACACTCGCTTTTTCTACACTCTGCCCGGTTTATCAGCAAGGTTTTTTTTTGGGTTTTTACACATAGGCCTATTTTTGGAGGACTTCCATTGGTCAGTTGGGATCAAACTAAATATTTTCAGAAATTAGACACTCAGAGCTTTCCAACGAGCTATCATGATCCTAATTTCTACATCGGGAAGGCTGCCAAAAGTTGCTGGCAAGTCAGGGGACCTTTTGTTGATGTATTTTTTGAGTATTTTTGTAAAAATTGAACCTTTCAAAATTACTTTTTCCTCATGTGTTTTTAGCTATTTTTGCACATGAGAAGTTATGAAAAGTCAATTTATTTCCATTTTTTAGCATTTTTTAGATATTTTATGAGATATTTTGTGGCTTGGGCTTTGCAAAGCCTCAAGGACAAAATAAGATATTTTGGATAGGCCAATGAGATTGCAAGTTGAACTAAGAGGTTTTCCTCACTTGGGCCTATATATTCCAAAGGCTTTCATTGTAAACAAGGCTGAACTTGATGAATAGAAGAAATATATGGTCATATAAGCTTTGGAAGAAATACTTGTCTCATGCTTTTGGATAGTCTCTTAGATGTTCTTGGATGATGAAAGAGGATTGTTGTTGGATTCCATGACTTGGTAGAATGGTATAGTGTCTCTCTCTTTGTTTTGTTTCCTAGTTTTCATTCATAAATCCATGTTCTTGCTTGCTATAGGACAATAGAGAAAAAATTTGAGACATGCCCTTGGAGGCACCTCAAATTTCCTGTTTCTTCATAGCTTCCATGTTTTCTTCATTCTTAGTCACATTAAAGAATTTTTTATTGCTTTTTAATAACTTAAGGATATTGTTGCTTGTTTCATTCATGATTTTATGCATGCTAAGTATGATTTACGGTATGCCCTGCTTACTCATGGCTAGCCATAGCTCCATCCATGAAATTTCTCTTTGACTGATTAGATTGTCATTTGTTGAACCAAGGAGGTCTTGTTCTGATCTTGCCCTTTGCCTAAGACTATGAAATCTTGTTTTCAAAGTGCCCAATAACTTGAAGTACTATGTTTAGGCATTCTGGCATAGTGATTTGAGTTGTTTGTCTGTCTTAAGTGTATTTCCCCAAATTCTGATAGCCATTTCCCAAAGTTAGAGAGTTATATATCTCTATGCATGGCTTGAATGTTTATTTCTATGTATTGATTAGCTTATAGTTACATTTCTCATGATTAAGGGTTTTCCATACCATGTTTGTATCAGCTATTAAACTATTTATGCTTGGAATCCTTTGTTATTCACAAACTTGATGTCCATATTACTCCATTTTGCCCAAAGATCCATTTTACCTCGAATCAAATCGGCCCTTCAACAGCCTTGTATCACCATCTGATAGCTTGCTTGACCTCTTCGACCCCATAGCCCAGTTGTTCTGACATCTTTTTACCTATCTTATATCTTTGATCAGTTTCATCCCTCACAACCTAAAAAACAAAACCAAAAAACCTACTTCATAACTAGCCTAAAATCAGAACACAATAAGCAAACACACAGACATCCCTTACACAAATAGAGAGAGCCCTCTTTGATTCTAGGAAGGCTAGGTCCTTGGGCTCCAAAGATTGGTTTGATGTTACATTGTCATTTGGCTTGCCAATCAGCCAAATCACAGGACCCTAACAGGTCACACTCGGAGGGTGATTTTGATGGAGTGTATAAAGATTATATATTCCAGACTTATGTATATGCTTGTACACTATAGAACTGGTTTGGTTGTTACATGCTCATGATAATATCTATGGTTGTGTGTATTGTTAGCCTCCACAATGTCCCAAGTCTAAAAGGAAATTGATGGAGGTAACCTCAAACCAAGTTTTTAGTTTGGTATCTAGCCCTACCAAACCAGATGAAAATCACAACCAAAGGATTTGACTAGAGGAAGAATGAATTTTAGGCTAGATGGCTCAACTCTAGGGTTTTGAAAGTTTTAAGGTTTTTCTTCTAAACCATGGATGAAAGCCAGGTAACTAGGTCAAAGTATCAAAGGTCACAACTGCAAGAGATATGGAGGAGCAAGATAGCTATGCTTTTGTGATGGGCTTAGGATTTTTTCGGTTCAGTGTAGGGTTTGAAAGTGAAATAATATTTCAATGAGCATGTGCACCATGAATTCATTAAACAAGAAGGAAAATTACATAAAATGGAATTCCCAAACACAACAGAGCTTTCATGAAATAATTCTTCTAATAAACCTTTTAGGAAAATCACTGAAGAAGGAGGATATGGAAAGGAGACATGTATATCATCTATATAAAGCAATAATAGAGAAAATACAACTTCAAAAACTCACAACACAAGAATTCCTAGATAATAGTTGCAACTGGTCCTTTGATTTCCTGAATAAAAGATGAATTACAAGCTACAAGAGTTCCACCCTTTAATGTCCAAAATATCAAAAATGACTAAGAAATCCATACATATAGACCAAAAAACTATTTCCCCTCTCAGGGGTTCGAATCCTAGAGTGGAGGAATAATTCACATGAATTCCTCACCTAAAACCTAATGACTAGGGAGGTTAACAGACTCACCTCACAATAGAAAAAATGATGCATTTAACCATGAAAAGCATTTACAAGCATAGATATACCTAATTTTCACACTAACAAGAATATTTACCATTGATTAAATCATGAAAACACCCTAAATGAGTAATTACATCATCAAAAATCGAACCGGATAGATCAAACTAATAAAAATGAGTTCCCGGGCAAAGGGTAACGAATTGACAGGAAACTGCAGCATGCAAGGAGAAAGTGCAGCAAATTGACAGGAAAGTGCAATGTGCTAGGTGTAAGAGGCTTTTGGAGGGGTTGTCGAGGTCCAAATAAAGATTTGAAAGATGTTAGAGAAAGCTTTGTCTGTATACTACATCATAGGACCTTCAAGAACTGAAAAATACTAATTCTATCCCTCCAAAAATAATTTCTCTCACAACTACTCCAAAAGCGCAACGTGCTTCTGAAAAAACAAGTAGAAAGGCGATTGTTTGGTAGTTTTTTGACCTTTTCACCCACCAAAATGTGCTAATATGGCTCTCCCAATAGCTAAAGTTGATGTACAAGTCAAAATAAATCCAGAAATGTAAATAGTTTGTCATTTGGATGTCCCCATCATAAGTGCAGCGTGAGGCTCGTTATCCTTTTGGACCAAAAACTGTGTAAAATCTGCCAAAATGCCCAAAATCTTAGAACCTTTCTACAAAAATGGGGCTCAAAGTTAGGTCCACATCTCTCTAACCGTAACGTTTTTTGAAAAACTAAGAGGGCTTTTGTTTCTTGGCATGTTATGATAAAAAAACCTCCTCTGGTTTGCAAAAATACTTTCACATTTGTTTAGAATACAAGTTTGAAGTTGGTCGCTAAAAATTGGATAAGCCCAACAAAAGCACTGCGCCATCATTGCAGGGCACTTTTTACTACCTTCTTGAGCTCAAAATATATATATTAAGGTATCATTGGAAATATTAGGATTTACGCTACACAATAGAGTTATTAAGCACTGAAAACACCTTCTCCAAACCCCTGAAAAACTGTCTTGAAATGAAGCTATCTAGAAGTGCAAAAAACCTCTTGTAGCAATTGTATTTTTGGTGTTTCTCCCAAATAATTATACCTGTGTACAAACTGAAGGATTTTTTCGTTCCTTGGTATATGATGGAAAAAAACATCTTTCACTTTTGTAAACTTCATATCTATTTGGTCAAAAACACATTTTTAAGCAAAATTGTCCCTATGTGTAGTGTAAACCTTAGGCAGCCCACATCTTGGAAAGGTGAAGCTATGAATTCTTATCCTTTGGTGGGCTCATACCTACCGATCTGATATCACTTATGCCTCCTCTGTTCAGTGGTTTCAGAATCCATTGCTAACCCTAGCTCAATGGGAAGGGAAACTAGGGTTTAGTGAAGGGAAAGATAGGGGATTTAGCTATTTTTTGGGAATGAAGGGAGATGAAGGAGCTAAGGGCTTCCTAAATTCTTGAGAAAATTTAGGGGGGTAGGGAGAGATGTTAGGGAGTAGGGGAAAGTGAAATTTTAGGGAATGAATGAGAGGAAGGGGTCTAAAGAGGGAAAAAACAATCATAACCTAGAAATGTCTAGTCTAGGCTAGGGTCTGTGGGAAAATTGTGAAAATAAGTGATAGGAGTGATGGAAGTGATTAGGAAGGTGTATAATAGGTGAGTGAGCTTCAATCTCGGGGTTTTACTTAGCAATTTTTCAATGAGAACATGAAACCAAGAAAATGCACTAAAAACCATAGAAAAGGGAAATTACTAGGGGTATCTGGTGTTTTCTTACTCCTAATGTTATATTGTTTATGGAATTCCATGATAGAATTCTCAAAAATGTATTTATAATCATCTCATTCCTCATAATCAAGTTCTGTTTGAGATAACTGAAAAAGTTCTTGTTCTTCTTGAGTAAGAAAAAATGTTTCATCATCATTTATTCCCATCAAATTTATTTTATTGTCCTCTACCTCTTCAACTATTTCACCTTCATCATCAACATAATTCTCTTGGAAAGGAGGTATGATTTGCTGGTCTAGTCCCTTTTGTTCCCTTTGTTTAATTTTTGGTGG
Source organism: Pinus albicaulis (assembly GCA_034641835.2). Taxonomy (NCBI): domain Eukaryota; kingdom Viridiplantae; phylum Streptophyta; class Pinopsida; order Pinales; family Pinaceae; genus Pinus; species Pinus albicaulis. The sequence goes on from JAXQQM020072197.1 coordinate 69,562, forward strand.
ATTTCTCCTAACATTTTGGTTTCAGTTTGGTGGACCAGGTCAATTTTCTCTTGGGGGGATTCTATCTGTTAGATTAATTCTTCCATCATCCTCTCTACTATTCTAACCAAAGAATATATCTTAGCATCAGAATAAGATGTTGATGTTTCCTATTTCATTGCCACTCTCCTCTTTGTTCTCATCCTAGCTCTCTTTGCTAACAAATTTTCTTCTCCACTCACTACATCTCTTTGCATTTCTTCTAAAGTTGCAGAGTTCCTCTCTCTTAGCTGATAAGACATATTTGCCTCAAATCCATCAGGGAATTTTATTAAGGCTAAACATTGTGGTGGCTTAATGTTTGCAAGAATTTCATTATAAACACTATTGACTCTGGTGCAATAATATTGAACACTTTCCCCAGCTGCCCTCCTAATACTTTCATATTTTGATAGAATATGAAGAAGGTTATTTTTAACTTCTCATTTGTTAATGTCAGTATTTGCATCGTGCTACTAGTGATCAAAATATCTCTTTTTCACATCATTTTAGCATCCCATTCAGAAATTTTTGTCATTCCATTAAGTCATCATGCAAAAATTTGGTCACCGGAGGTAGTCCTAGCTCAAAACGTCACACTTTTCAAAAAATTCATTACTTGCTAGCTCATTTCATCACTATGTTGAGTTTCCATCATTCATGATTATTTACCACCATTTCAGTTATTTCACCATGAATTTCATTCAGTTAGGGTTTCCTTTAAGTCTTAAGGTTTTCAAGGTCATAAAAACAGAATTTCACCAACCCACACCAGCGATTAGACGAAATGTAGGTCCCAAGCCAATTCATGAAACTTCATCAATTATGAGGCCATTCAGCTCATAAACATGATTTCTCCATAATTTTTCAAGAATTCATCCAAAAGTAGGTTTGAAGGTGATGTTGCACTCTTGCCATTTTGGCTTTGTGCTCCTGGGCTTAGCGATGCGCTCCTATCAAATTTCACCCACAGTTCTCCAAACCTATTGCAAGTGGTTTCTTCATCAAATCAACTCCTCTTAAGTTACTTCCATGTAATTTTTACCTCCTCCAACCTCTTTTTAAGTTTATAATTAAGAATTCATGGTGTTAAATATCCCTCATATGCCACTCCAAAATCGGGTAAAGAAACCCTAATCCTCCCCCTACCAAGTTGAATTAACTTCCCTTGGACACTATATCCTTTCCTCACACTCCCTAAACACTAAAGGACGGTGAATATGCTAGTTTGCATTGAGTCAAATTTCATTTTCACATTCACAGACTAAATATTGATTTACCTGAAGATTGTTTGATGAATATGTTCATGGCTACCTTGGAGGAACACGCAAGATCATGGTATAAAGGTCTACCATATGCTAGTTTATATTCTCTAAAGGAATTTCATTCAATTTTCTTTCAACATTATCAAATCTATAATTCTTCCTTGTCGATGATTGATAGTTGTTGTGATATCTCTGATAATTTCATTGAGTTTCCTAAAAATTTGTATGGGATGAAGAGTGTCAAGATGATGAGATCATAGAAGCCCTATATTATTTTTCCTCCCAATAAGAATCAGTAGCCTCCTCCTTGGATGAAAATTACCGGTACCAAAAAAGAGAAATGTCAATTCTTGATCCTGAAAGTGAAAATTATGAAGCCAATAATTACTGCTATAAAACTCAAGTTTCTCCTCTATCTGAGGATGATATATATCAGCTCCTAAAAAGCCATTTTATAGCCTAAGCTAATGCAGGTTTGCAGTGTTCACATAGCCAAGAATGTGTTAGTGAAACTTCTTCCATTATTGAAAATGAAAAGCTGAGTTTAAATGATGACAATAACGAGATTGATGAAACTATACAAGAAGTTGTTGCGAGTAACCCAATTTGTGATTATGATTTCCTGCGAGGAGATCAACTAATAGGGACTATTTTCTTTCATGAAGAGGATAAGGTTGTCATACTCAACAATCTTGAAGAATTTTTTCTGTTCAAGGATGATTTAGACTATGAATTTGAGGAGTATGCCTAAGATAGAGAACGTGCAAGAGATAGAGACAATGTTTCCCATGGTTGAGGAATTTACAATCAACACTCAGATAGCAGAAATTCATACTTCCTTATGCCTTCCTATGGATCAACAACCAAGTGTTCTTTCAAATCAGAATGAAGATTTTGCTTGTGTTTTTGTTGGATATCATGACAAGGTAACATTTCATATTTTTGAAGATCGTTTTACTGATTTGATATAGTTAGCAAGGAATATGTATTTCCTTGTTTTCATGGACCAGAGCACATGTCTTATGGACACTCGATGTTGTCTAGTTTTTGTTTTTTTTTCCTGATCGAGGAAAGTGAGAGAAGAATTCAAGTAAGTAGCCATCTACTAGATTGGTTACACTAGAAGGATCACTTCACATGATTTTACATATGTCTTCAGCAGGTAGGTGGTTGTCATCAGGATTTGAAGCCCTCAAGTCTTGGTGATATGTTGCCATCAATAACTTTAGTAAGTTTTTATTTTAGTCAATCCAGTTTTGAGTCAGTTTAGCAAGTCAAGTTTTCAATATTCAGTTTGGTTTCTAGATTTTGACTCCATTCCCAATGGTTAGTATACTTGGTCTACGGTGTTCTTGGCACATCCAATGAGATACCATCCCCAGTTGGAGCCAATGTTAGTGTCAGTATTTTCATCCTTCCACCAGTGATCAAAATATGTATTTTTTCAGATCGTTTTAGGGTCCCATTTAGAAATTTTTGTCAATCCATTAGATCATCATGCAAAAATTTGGTCACTGGAGGTAGTCCTAGCTCAAAACCTCACTCTTTTCAAAAATTTCATTACCTGCTGGCTCATTTCATCACTATGCTGAGTGTCCATCATTCATGAGTTTTTATCACCTTTTTAGTCATTTCACCATGAAGTTCATTAAGTTAGGGTTTCCATTAGGTCTTAGGCTTTTCAAGGTCATCAAAAACAAAATTGCACCAAATTGAACCAACAATTAGAGGAAATGTGGGTCCCAAGCCAATTCACGAAATTTCATCAAATATGAGGCCATTTCAGCTCATAAGTTGTAATATTCCAAAATGGGGAATGCAATAATAAAATGCAAATATTCATAGAAATAACGCAGTTCATCAAAGACAAAGCAGGAGGACAATATTGAGACCTTTCAAATGTATTTACAGCAGCAAAATAGATGTACAAGATGGCCCATGAGGTTCATAATAGGAAATATAAGTCTCCAATAGAAGAAAATCCTCAAAAAGAGGTGTTGCAACCATGTATTAAGGTTGGAAAAGGTCTTACAACGTTATTTTATTGAGTTGCAATAGCTGTAGATTACACTTTAGATCTAGAGAAAATAAGTGCATGAAACATCAAATCTGCAACAGATCCATACACTATATAGGCTCTTCTTGAAAATCCCCTTAGGGTTTTCAACATTACACCATGTACAAGGAGTAGATCTGAGATCTAAATCTGCAGATCTACAGAAATATTCATAGATTCAGAAATATTAAGATTTGATCTGATATGAACAAGAGAATGATCTCCTCCAATGGATCTCCAAAGTGAAGCGCAGATCCCCAACACTTGAAAACCAATTCTCCAAATGATGTGCCAAAAGACCCTCCAACTCCACCTATAGGAATAACGCAGATCTGGAAGTAAAACTGCACTGTAGGGTTTAGAATGTGGTTGGCCACATGCCAAGATCATAAAATGGAGCTCAATACATCCAATACTCTCCTCCCAATGAAGTAGAAGTCTCCTCCTAAAAAGGAGAACTGAAATGGTCTAGATCTGAAGAGATATAGCTTCCACTTGCTGCATCTTGTAAAGACAACCAAACCCTCAACATGATCTGTGTTGTAGTTGAAAGAGGAATCTTGGCCTTCAGCTAGATAATAGACAATACATGCAAACTCTTCCAAGAGGCCTCTCAAGGAAAGAGGTCGGATTCCTGATCAGGAACACCCAATGCTAAACAACATTAATTCTTAGCTAAATAGCAAGAGAATGATATATGTCGAAACAGAAAATATATTCAGAAATATAATGTTCATCAACAACCTTCTAATGATGCCATCCTCTTCCTTTTATAAGTTAAGAGCTTTCAAATCCTAAACCACTTTCAATGAGATCACTCCTTTTGTACAAAGCATCTCCATCTAAAACTGTATTGTGCCTCATTGATAGCCACTCCTCCAAGACAGCGCTGTAGATTTGGTCAAGGTTGACCCAGTCAAAATGTCCAGCCCTTTTCACACCTAAGGGTGCTTGATTTAGCAGCCAAGATTCAACCTTTTCACATTTGGCTCTGATTTATTCATTATTTAGGAGTATTATGGACCTCCTTTACACTTTTATTCTTTAAACAAAGGAATAAAACAAAAATGAATATTCCAATTACCTCATCACTAATTAGGAATACTACAGTCCTCCCCTCCCAAATGTTGTTTGTCCTCAAGCAACTGATAAGGTGAGTGTTGCAACTCTTCTCCTCCTCCATAGGTGACACCATGATGTGATAAGCTTACTCCATAAGCTAAGTTCTCACTAATCCAGCCCTCCATGAATTGCTACTCCAAAGTTCTCATGAGATGTAAATAATCCATCCCATAAGGAGACAATAGCTCAAATGAAACAAACATGGCTTGCCCAATGTTCTCCCTGAAACATGTAACATGAGATACATGAAGAACCTCTATCCCATAGGGCAAATCCATACCTTCCATCATCCCTCCATACATTCCCATAAAAATCACAAGTACATCATCAATGTATGGGATCAAAAGTACATACACACAAACAAAAAATTGTGCATATGGAGGTGGGTCATAGTCACACATGTGGAACTAGCGCAGCGCATCTCCTGCCTTAATAAAATCAACATGTGGTAAGTGGTTTTTCCACCATTTACTTGCTGCCCATGTCATCTCACTATGGCTGAAAGTGTGAGATATATTTGTTGCCTTAGGAATGCACCCATCATGAAACAAGACTCCCCTTTGTCCACAAAGGGAGTGGCCATGTTCAAAAAATTTTGTGGCCCAAAGTTGGCCATGAAGCCTATAAGGTACAACACTCATTCTTGGAGTTATTGCCTGCATATACATGACAAAATAATACATACAACTAGAAATTGAAACATTGTTTACATGAGTGTGTTCTTCACCAACAATCCTCCTTATACAAATGGAGTGGTGCATAGATCTATCTCTTTTATCAAACTAAGAAAGAGATGGTTGAATTAAATCTTTCATAGAGTCATGTTGCTACCCCATCTCCACATGGTTCATGCATTATTGAAAATGATGATGTAGTTCTCCTTCAAGTCCTTTCCAAGTAAAGCTCCTCATGATGATGTTGTAGAATCTCATGGAATATATATGGCTGAAACAAAACCCTTCATAGGCCCTTTGTAGTAACTTCTCCTTGAGCTTGGAGGCTCTAGACAATAATATCCTACCATGATAATAGATGACTCCTTATTTGACTAAGTATCCCTCTTCATGCAGTTGGTCATCAAGTATCATGAAAGTGTGAAGATCCTTGGAATAATCCACCAACAGTTGGGATTTCCAATATGGATCTAAACTCCCCAACAATGACAAAGCTGATGATCTGTCAACTGAAAGGTCTATCATGTGGCTGCTCTCCTCCTTGACATCTCCCTTGCCAAAGGTGTGTGTTGGAAGGTCATCCCTTCCCTTCTTCTCCTCCCACAACGCAGAATCTGAAATGAGAGTGGGTAATGATGATGTTGAGAGAAGATCTCCCTCCTCCTTGAGCCTACCAAAGACTTCCAGCACTGTATCATTGTCTTTCAATGCTCCCATCCCTCCTGGATCTAATTTTGGAGCAACATGTTGTGAGACATCTCCCACAAAATCTGAATCAGGTGGCCTCCCAGGGGTTTTGCCACTAGATAACAGTGTCCCATGTAGCAATCTCATGAGCATGATATATGGGACTATAAGGTCCTTGTTTCCACTGCACAAATCCATATATGTTCTTTGTGTGGAAGTGCTATGTGAGGGATATGTATGCATGCCTTTGATCATTTTAGTTTCACCACTCTTCTTATCCACCCATTCCATTTGCAAAGCCTCCCAATCAGTGGTACTTTACCCAATGTAATCAACCATTGAACACCCAAAATCACATTGTTGTCAGGTATGTCAACCACAAAGAAGTGATCAATCAATTTATAAGTGACCATGGTGACTGAAAGTGATGGGAAATAATGCATGCATTGCATTGTTCTATCTCCTGGGACCAAAAAAGAGAATCCCTCAAAAGCATCAGTGGTTATTTCCCTCCTTTGCACTAGTTGGGCATCAATGAAATTGTGGGTAGCCCCACTATCAATCAAAATAGAAACCCTCTGATTCAAGATGGAACCTTGAACTCTTAAGGTCAAGTACTTAGGTACTCCTCTCAAAGATGAAATAGCCCCTCTAATAGGAGAAAATGCTCCATTCCCATCTCCTAATGGTGTTGGCTCTCCTCCTGTAGTGCCAGCGCTATGACCTCTTCTTGGTTCATCTTCTTCTTCCTCCTCATCATCTGAGAAGACCTATATGTAATGTGCTTTTCCAGTAGCACATCTATGTCCAGGTGCCCATGATTCTTGGCAAGTGAAGCAAAGCTTCCTTCTTCTTAGATCTCTCTAGATATCATCATCAAGAGGCTTCTTGTATGTGCTCTCCTTAGAAGTAGTAGCTTTTTCTTCCTTTCTCTTTGAAGGAAAAGAGGGCTTATGCTGAAAATTTGCATTTGCTTTTGGCAAGGCATCTTGAAGGTCTCTAGCCCTCTCAATAGCATCGTGTAGGGTAGTGGGCTTGGTAGATTTAACCAACCCATGAAGAGGTTCATGTAAACCATCAATGAGCATGTACACCCTTCTTGCTGCAGCTAAATCAAGAGCCATAATAGATATTCTTAAAAATTTAGAAATGTAAGTTTTTGTATTACTTGATTGTTTCAACTTTGCAAGGCTCATGAATGGTGCCTCGGGATCTCTTCTATCAAATATTTCCACCAACCTTGTGGTGAACTCTAAATAAGCAGTCACATTGGCATGACCCAATGTAGACAAACCATGGAACCACCATTCATGTGCTTCACCTTCAAGGTTCAGCGCTTCAATCTTAATAGCCTCCATCTCTGGAACCTTGTTCAACTGAAAGTAGATGTCAAGTTTTTCTACCCAAGATTTGGCAAAACACTTGGATGATCCATCAAAATTGGGTAAAAATAATCTTCCCATAGTGTGGTGTCGATCATGATTCTGAATGAATCCACCACCTCCATGATGATGCCTTGGTTTTCTATTGTCCTTTATTTGAAAAAACTCTTGAAAACTCAAGTGATCTTTGAATCTCTTATTTTGAGACTCATTCTTAAAAATAGTCTTCAAGGGATCCATGCTCTTGAAACCCTTCATTTCCCACAGCCAAAAAGGTAGGCATGGTAGAGTGTTGGGAAAATTGTGGCTGATGCACTGGTTGATCATTCCAATGATGATACATGCCGGATCCTTCTCCAAGATGGAATCCTTTAGGGGATTCTTTGATTCTGTCTGTTCTCATCTCTTTGATCTCTCTAGCAAGATCTTGCTTAGCTCTAAGAAGGATCTTAGGAAAATCCTTATCTTCATCTTCACCTCCAAATAAAGGGGCTTTACCCTTGTCTTCATTGTCATTTGTGTAATCAAATTTCTTGTGTCTTCTCTTTAGATACATCTTCTCTCTGTCAGTAAGAGGCTCTTCTTCTTCAGAAGACATATTGACTTCTTAGAAAGCACAGGTTGTGCCAAGATGATGCTCTGATACCATTGTAATATTCCCAAATGGGGAATGTAACAAAAGAATGCAGATATGCAGAAAAATAATGTAGTTCATCAAAGACAAAGCAAGAGGCCAATATGGAGACCTTTAAAATGTATTTATAGCAACAAAATACTTGTACAAGATGGCCCATGAGATTCATAATAGGAAATACCAATCTCCAATAGAAGAAAATCCTCAAAAAGAGGTGCTACAACCATGTATTAAGGCTGGAAAAGGTCTTACAACGTTATTTTATTGAGTTGTAATAGATTTAGATTACACTTTAGATCTAGAGTAAACAAGTGCATGAAAATTCAGATCTGCAATAGATCCATACACTATACAGGCTCTTCTTCAAAATCCCCTTGGGGTTTTCAGCATTACACCATGTACAAGGAGTAGATCTGAGATCTAAATCTGTAGAAATATTCAGATATGATCCAATATGAACAAGAGAATGATCTCCTCCAATGGATCTCCAAAGTGAAGGGCAGATCCCCAACACTTGAAAACCAATTCTCCAAATGATGTGCCAAAAGACCCTACAACTGCACCTATAGGAATAACACAAGATTAGGCGACACTCAATACATCCAATACTCTCCTCCCAATGAAGTAGAAGTCTCCTCCACTGAAAAGGAGCACTGAAATGGTCTAGATCTGAAGAGATCTAGCCTCCACTTGCTGCAGCTTGAAAAGACAACCAAACCCTCAATAGGATCTGCGTTTTAATTGAAAGAAGAAGCTTTTCCTTTAGCCAGATAGTGGAAAATACAATGAAAACTCTTCTAAGAGGCCTCTCAAGGAAAGAGTTGGGATTCCCGATCACGAAAACCCAATGCTAAACAACATTAATTCTCAACTAAAAAACAAGAGAATTAATTATGTCTAAACAAACAATATATTCAGAAATATAATGTTCATCAACAACCTTATAATGTTTCCATTCTCTTCCTTTTATAAGTTAAGAGCTTGCAAACCCTAAACCACTTTCAATGAGATCACTCCATTCGCACAAAGCATCTTCATCTAAAACTGTGATGTGCCTCATTGATGGCAACTCCTCCAAGACAATGTTGTAGATTTGTTCAAGGTTGACCTAGTCAAAATGTCCAGCCCTTTTCACACCTAAGGGTGTTTGATTTAGCAGCCAAGATTCAACCTTTTTATATTTGGCTCTGATTTATTCATTATTTAGGAGTATTATGGACCTCTTTTACACTTTTATTCTTTAAACAAAGGAATAAAACAAAAATGAATATTCCAATTAGCTCATGACTAATTAGGAATATTACATAAGAATCATGTCTCCATAATTTTTAGAGAATTCATCAAAAACTAGGTTTGAAGGTAGTGTTGTGCTCCTCGCATTCTGGCGCTGAGCTCCTGGGCTTGGCGCTATGCTCCTGCCAAATTTCGCCCACTGTTGGGGTCCTGTGTTTTGATAGATTGGCTTACCAAAAGACAAGGCAACATCAGAACCAATCTTTAGAGTTCCAGGATCTAGTCCTCTTGTTCTCAAAGAGGGATCTCTCAAATTATTTGTTTGCAAAGGTATATCTGGTTTGCTTTTAAGTATTGATTTTAGACTAGTTATTAAGTGCAAGTGTTTGTTTGGTTGAATTGGCACAACAGAACATAAAAGGTCTAAGTAGTATAGACAGAAAGAAGAAGTATCAGTTTCATTGGGAAATGGAGTCAAGAAGAGGTTTTATGACGAACTCATCAATGGATATGGGATATCAAAGGGAAAATCTAACTTGGCCATAGGATCCTTTAGCTTTTGTGAATGAGATGGAAATTAATGATTTTGAAAAGAGAAGTTTAATTCTCAACAAGTGGAACTTGAAAACATAACTTGAACAATAAAGAGGTATTTGATAGACATGGCTAACCATGAATTCTACAAACCACACTTTAAGTAAATGATGACTTTAAGACAACTTTTAAAATGAAATCTAATATTCGGGAGCACATCCTATTTCCTAAAAGATTTTATTTCAAATGAATTAGAAAACATGAAAGATTCATTGATAATTCCAGTCATAGAAGAGGGAAAACCTAACACATCTATGATCACAGCTATAAAGACTTTTAAAAAAAAATGTTCAAGCAAGGACAAAGGGTATGATCAAAACAGACCTCCTTGGCTAACTGTAAACAATGGTACTTCAAAGGGAGACTTCAAAAACAGCTTTCAAGTGGCAGCAGACAAGCAGGGAAAACCATAAATCATGCTGGAACCAACTATTTGAACTATTAGAGAAATAAACAAGCATGATGACTAAAGAGAAAGATTAAAGACTTTAAAATACCTCAGCAGTAGAAAACATAAAACAGTGAAGGATAAACAGGTCTAAGGTGCTTCCAGGAGTTATTTATTAGCCTAAACTTTTCATCCTACTGTAGTAAGAATTTATGAAACATAATGAAAACAGGAAAAACAATAGACAGTTCAGAATACATCACCAACAGCCAAGCTCAGGGATCCAATGATAGAGCCTTCTCAAGAACAAGCATGTTAAAACATCATCAAGCTTCCAAGACTTCAATTTCTTCTTCAAACTTCAGACAGACTATGTATTATTTCAGAGAGTTTCAGTGTTACAACTAATGACCAACCAACCCATTTCTCATCTTCTTCAAAAGTTTTTATAGAAGAAAAGATGAGGTGGAAGAATTTAGGGCTTGAATACCATTAATGCTATGTTAAAAGAAACTCCTAGCCTTGAAAACCATGCAAGGCACAAGGCAGGAAAGCATTAAATCTACAACTCTGTCTTATTTACTCTATTTCTACTCTTTTAGGCTTAGTGGGTAAAAAGATTGACTATAAGGAACTTTCTTATCTTTACAATAAATTTACTGACAGTTTAAAATTTGTTCTTTTGTTTGAAATAACTATTCAACTGTCTTTAGGAAAATATCTTTTGTTTGGGCAATAACTATGCCTTCATTTGAAATATTGAGGCTGCAGGTGGCTCTTTGGTAGTTGAAGAGGATTATTGGCCTCTGATGTGGCAGTGGAGGCCTTTCGGACTGATACATCTCTTTGTTTTTCCTTAAAACACCTTTAATCTACTTTGGTCTGTGTTTTAGGCCTAGTTAGGCCTTGATCATAATTTTTGGTCTTTTATTCCTTACTGACTATGGATTAGGCCTTTGATTCTTAAATTTCTGCCTTAATCCCTTTAAACTCTGCTTTAAAATCTTTAATTATTTATTTATGCTATGATCTTATCCTTTGACATTGATACTCTTTTTTTATCTGATGTTTTATTATGTTTTTGTTGTTTTACAGGCGCGCAAAAGGTTTACATAGGTGGAGGTGTTTGTTTTTATGAAGAACTCCTTGGATCCCTCCCTGTATTGAAGGTTAGGAATCGTCATTCCTAGCCTTCGTGCTATTTTAAAAACTGTGGTAAAACCCCATAAAACCTGCACAAAACAAAGAAATATTACATAAATCCTGCCAAAAATAGGTTTAAACTGCTTTGAACGGTTTGGGAGCGAGGAATAATCGAAGCTATTGGATTAAAATGATCAACGACTGAGATTAATTAGTGAAGTCATTGGGGAGATCAGATGGATGGTAGATGAACGAGGGTGAGATTAAATCTGAACCATTAGATCAGGAAGATCTACGGTGGGGAATGCATAATGGAACATTTGGGAAAATAGATAAAGGGCAAACGAATGGGGGCGTGATACAATGAGAGTCGTTCGATCTCAGAGATCAATGGCCAAGATTAAAAGTGAAAATAACCTTGCGGGAGACAGCGATTTGGTGGAAAACCATTAATGGTTTTTTCAAAATAAAATGGGGGTAGGCGGTATTGCCCAAAGGAACACGATACGGTACATCATCTGATGCATGTCCTTTTAAAAATAGCTAGTTTCGGAAAAAAATTTGGTGTTAACTCTCATGTGCAAAAGTTTTGTGAAACGCTGCATCCGCTGTCGAATCGAAGGCTCCAGATCGATGTTGTGTAACCAGCTTCAAAAATAGAAGAAAAGAGATATCAACGCCTTAGAAATAAGCCACTTCGAGGGGGCAACCTCCAATACATTACATAAATGCACAATTCTTGGATGATTTAACTTACAAAACCTCCTTTCTATATATAGGAGTCCATGGGGCCATAATGTAATCCTAGTGGGCCCAATGTAATCCTAGCCGACCTAACAATAATAATTTAGGGGCACAATAATAACATCATGGGGGTTACAAGGGTACAATAATAACAATAAAGGGGTTACACTAACAACAATAAGGTACTATACTAGTAATATAGGGACCTAACATGCCCCTCTCCTTCAAAAAAGCGTTGTCCTCAACGCTTGAGTAGCTCTGGGTGCTTCTGTATAAATTTTTCATCCTCCCATGTCGAATCTTCAGTGTATAAATTCTTCCACTTGATGAGATACTCTGAAATTGATCGATTCCGTAGTTGTCGAGTTCTTGTTTCCATGACCGCTTCTGGTTCCAATATGATTTTTCCTTCCTCATCAAGTTCTGGCAATATTGTTTGAACTGGAAGATTTTCTCCTATAACCTTCTTTAAGCATGAAACATGGAAAACTGGATGTACTCGCGAAGAAGTAGGAAGCTCCATTTTGTATGCCATAGTACCAATCTTTTGCAACACCTTGTAAGGACCATAGTACTTTGGCGATAATTTATTATCCTTCTTAGCTTGCTTGAGGGACATTTGTTTATATAGTTGTAGCCGTAAAAATACCCAATCTCCTATATCAAACCTTCTCTCGCTGCGATGTTGATCTGCCTGTTGTTTCATTCGATTTTGTGCCAAATTCAGGTTATCCTTTAAGAGTTGGAGAACTTCTTGCTGATGCTCGACGTGATCTTCCACTCCTTGAACCTTCAAATTTTCCCTTAAAGATGATGTGATCGATGGTGGATGATATCCATAAAGTGCCATAAATGGGGTCATTTTTGCTGCAGTATGGAAGGAAGTGTTATACCACCATTCAGCGAGAGGTAACCACTTGACCCATTGTGTTTGTTTATCAGATACAAAACAACGAAGATATCCTTCCAAACATTTATTTACTATCTCGGTTTGACCATCAGATTGAGGATGATAAGATGAGCTATGAGCTAATTTAGTACCCAAACAAGAAAATAACTCTGTCCAAAAATTTCCCGTAAAAATGGGATCTCTGTCGCTCACAATAACCCTTGGCTTCCATGTAGCTTTTGAATTCTGTCCACAAATGTAGTAGCAACTGTACTTGCTTTAAATGGATGAGATAATGCACAAAAGTGTGCATACTTGGTAAGTCTATCAACTACCACCATGATGACATTCTTTCCTTCAGACTTAGGTAAACCTGTGATAAAATCCATTGAAATCTCCTCCCAACGCCGACTTGGAATGGATAAAGGTTGTAGAAGTCCCGGGGTCTTAATTGTCTCCACTTTATTCTGCTGGCAAACCAAACATTCCGCCACAAACTTTTGAATATCAGATTTAAGGCCATCCCAAAAAAATTCTTTCTTCACCCTGTGGTAAGTTTTTAAAAATCCTGAGTGTCCTCCTAAAGGAGAAGTGTGCACTTCCAGAAGAATCTTTTGTTTTAGTTGGGAATTCTTACAAAGATATAAGCGATCTTTGTACCATAAGGAATCATTTTTCCAACTAAATGTATCAGATGTACTAGGATCTTGCCGCAACTTTTGAATGAGTGTCCATACATCTTTGTCCTTCTTCCATTCATCTCTTGCTTCGGTTATCCAATTTGGTTGGATAATAGAAATGGCACAAAGCAATGCTTCCACCTCTTCATTCTTTCTTGAGAGTGCATCTGCAACAACATTAAGCTTTCCTTTTTGTAGATTATTTCAAAGTCATAACCCAACATCTTTGTGACCCATTTTTGCTGCTCTTCTGAAGATAGTCTTTGTTCCAAAAAGTGTTTTAGACTATCATGATCAGTTTTTACCTTGAAGTGTCTTCCCATTAGGTAAGTTCGCCATTTCTTTAGTGCATGCAGTATTGCTAACATTTCCTTCTCATAAGTAGGTTTCTGTAAATACTTTCCTTTGATTGGACGACTTTCAAAAGCAATGGGTCTTCCTTCCTGCATTAAAACTGCACCAATTCCATTTCCTGAGGCATCACATTCCACAATAAAGGTTTTGGTGAAGTCTGGCGTAGCTAAGACCGGTGCTAGGCACATTGCCTCTTTAAGATGTTCAAAGGCCTTAGTTGCTTCAGGAGTCCATGAAAATGCATCTTCTTCAATAATGTTGTTAGAGGTGCTGCTATTCTCCCATAATTCTTAACAAACTTGCGATAATACCCTGTTAACCCGAGAAATCCTCGCAACTGCTTTATGGTTGTGGAGACTTTCCATTCCTTAATGGTTTTAATTTTGTTAGGGTCTACTTTAACACCCTCGTGAGATACAATATGACCCAAATATTCCACCTCTTGTACTCCAAAGAAACATTTGGATGTTTTTGCATATAATTGTTTCTCCTGCAATAGTTTGAGCACCCCGTCAACATGTTCAACATGATCCTTCCAAGACCTGCTGTAGATTAGTATATCATCAAAAAATACTAGCACAAATTTTCTAAGGAAGGGTTTGAAAATGGAATTCATCAACCCTTGAAATGTAGAAGGCACATTGGTAAGGCCAAAAGGCATGACCAAAAATTCATAATGACCCTCATGAGTTTGAAATGTTGTTTTTGGAATATCTTCAGTCTTCATTCTAATTTGATGATATCCCGAACGAAGATCCAACTTGGTAAAATAAATTGCTCCATGTAATTCATCCAATAATTCATCAATCACAGGAATGGGAAATTTATCTTTAATGGTGAGCTTACTGAGCTCCCTATAATCCGGACACATTCGCCATGATCCATCCTTCTTGTGTACCAATACTACAGGAGCAGAGAAAGAACTTTGACTAGGTTGAATTATACCCGCCTCTAACATTTCTGCAATCATACGTTCAATTTCGCTCTTTTTGAAGTAAGGATATCTATAAGGCCTGATGTTTGGAGGAACACTTCTTGGAATCAAATGAATAGCATGATCATGATCACGAATAGGTGGGAGTCCTTTGGGAGTTTCAAACACCTTGGAATGATTGTCCGAGACTTGTTGGAGATCTGCAGAAATAGATGATTTTGATGTTGGAACTTCTAGTGAGCATAATTGTGCAATTACGCCTCGTTGTTCTTTCTTTAGAAGCTTTGTCATGCCATTAGAGCTTATTATCCTTCCTGGCTTCCCTTCAATACCCCGTAGTTCAACTTCCTTTCCTTCTGAAAAGAATTTCAAGAAAAGTTCTTGAAAATTAAAAGCTACCGTCCCCAAAGATTGTAACCATTGTACTCCTAGTACAACATCAGCACCCCCCATAGGAATGGAAAGCATTGGACTAGTCAACACATATTCCCCCATGGTTAGCTTGATATTATGGCATTTTCCAGAGCAATTTATAGTTCCTCCATTTGCAACCATCACTTGACATTCTGGTGTTGGTATAGGAAACAATTTAATTCCTTGGCTACCTTACAATGAATAAAATTATGGGTGCTACCTGAATCAATCAACACTATTACCTTTTTCTTCTTGATTTGTCCTTTTATCTTGAGAGTTTGAGTGGTAATTCCTGCCAGTGCATTACACGATATGGTCGGATTCATTTCTTCCTCTTCTGGGGCTGGTTCCTGGTGTATATCCTCTTCTTGTTCATTTTCTTCTTCCTCTTCACAATCTATGTAAAATAATTTCTTCTCAGCACACTTATGACCTTTAGTGTATTTGCTATCACAACCGTAGCAAAGCCCTTTTGCTCTTTTTTCTTCCAATTGTTGTGGTGTCAACCTTGTAGGTTGTGGAAATCTAGATGTAGCCACACTTCCTTCTTTATAGAATTGAGTAGTAGACTTCCTTGTTGCCATAATTTTACATTCAACTTTTCTTGCCAACCTCAATGCCTTCTCCAATGAATCAGGTTCCAGAACACGAACTTCATGTTGAATGTTATCCTTTAAACTGCCTATGAAGAGATCAATCCTGTGGTCCTCTGGAATATAAGTTACCCTTATACTCAATTTTTGGAAGTCCTCAATGTGTTGCCCCACTAAACCCTTTTTTTTGAGATTTATCAATTGGCTAAAGAAGGTGTTGCTCTTTGTATCCTCATAATGTGCTATCATTTCCTCCGTAAAAATCGACCAAGTGACAATTTTTTTATGGGAGCAAAGCCATCGATACCATACAAATGTATTTTGTTCTAAATGTAAAGTTGCAATGCGTACCTTTTGTGTGTTTTGCACGTTATGGAGATCAAAATATTGCTCCATCCGTAGTATCCATGTTACAGGATCCTTTCCATCAAACTTCCTCATATCCATTTTTGGAATATGGTGGTTCTTCCCACCAACATTCGAGTTTATAAAATCATGATTAACATTTATTTTGTTCTCATCATGAGGTTCTTCTCCTATATTTCCGCCATTAGGAATCATTTCTGGTTTTAAGCTTGTCATCAAGCCTTCCATGTATGTTTTTAGATCATTCTTCATGTTTTCTATGTTATCTTTCATGTCATCCA